>JAYESA010000012.1:90821220-91021220 GCA_036927795.1 Iris macrosiphon
CTTTCATGACCCTTCGTGTCACTCATATTTATGCTCTCTTGTGCTTATTTTAGTCACACAATATTCATCGCGGATATTAATTTTAACTCTAAATAAAATCCAACTTTCTATCGTTGTGCATTCCAATCAAAATTGGAGACACAATCTCGATCCATTTTGAGCAACCCAAATTAGGGTTAATATTCTGTTCTGAGTCTTCTTCACTCATGATACTTTTGTCCAACTTAATTTAGCCCCTTGTACTTTCAATTAATTTTTGAACACCGCTTGCATTAATTCTTTTATTAAATTGGGGATACCAACTTTTACTAATCCCGTTTTAATTCCAATTTAATCCAAATACCCTATTTATTAAGCCCATACAACACACACACACCACCCCCTCACCCTACAAAACATCAATACCAAATTGTTCACCAATTTTTTTATCATTTTATGTGTCTGTACAAATACCCAATATTAAGGGGGGCTTATTTACAAAATGTTGCATTAGGTGTCAACACCCATTGGTTTAAACCAAATGGAGAAGCCCTAATATTTGACTAGTCAACCCAATCCTCTCCTTGTATGAATGATTTCTCTCATGTCAAATCCTGGCCACCCACTCAAAATGGGGCTCATCATCACACACACACCATCCCATCACATCCCCTATTTAATGTCTCCTCAATGCACCCTTTCCCAAGCATGCCCTAATCCCCAAACCTTGGAAAGCCCCTACCTCTCTCTCTCCTCCCTCCTCATAAATACCACCGTAGCAATTTTTCTCATTCCCTTTTTCTTCTTTCCTTCTTCTTCTTCTTATCTCTTCTTCTCCTCCTCCTCCTTTTTAACAAAAAAGAGGGAATAGAAAACCAACATCATCTGTCCACCCGGCCAAGCTCCGGCCCCCTACTCAGGTCATAATCCCGGCCGAGCTCCGTACTCTCCTTTCCTCTTCCCTGTCTTCCTCCCTCGCCTGAGTCAAACCCTGGCTGCTACAACCCGAGCTCCACCCGGCCGAGCTCCTTCCTTCTCCGGCACGAGAACCAGTATCACACTATCATCAGCTCCACCAGTGCCACCCCCGACCACCCGCTTCTCCTCCAAGCCTCGACTCCACTACCTCCACAACAGTTCACCCGTGCCTGAATCCCTCCACCCCGCTGAACCACCCTCCGACCTCCTGCTGTACATCCTGCACCCTCCGTTCGACAGGCCCCGAGCTTCCCTCCTCCACTGCTCCTTCCCTCCTCAGGCCATTAACTTCGGCCACCACACCTGCAGTTACCCCCGTTCACTACCTCCATTACACGACCACCTCGAACCGACCAACTCTTCACCAACATCGTCGACATCCCCTCCCGGCCGACCAGTGACCCCCTGCCACCTCCTCCTCGACTAGCCTCCTTTACCGCACGACCAACCCACAACCATCAGCAGCAGCATCGTCATTGACACCACCCTTCATCGTTGTCATCATCTTTGTCGTCGTCATCGTCATCGTCGTCTTCGTCATCGTCGTACACGAGCACAGGTTCGGTTCTTCCCCTCGCCAACCACGAACGCGTATACGTATTTGTTGTATGCATATATGTATGTAGTATATGTATTAGTATATGTAGGGTTCGTATATGTATACATATACATATATGTCGTATATTTCTCTATTAGTATATATATGTATTCAACCATATATATTAGTATATACATATTCAATAAAATATGTAGTAATTTAAGTATTGGTTTATATATATATATATATATATATATACTATATATATATATATACTATATATATATATACATATATACATGTATACTAAGTATATGTATTAAATTGGTACATATATATATAAATATAGTATACGTATATTTTTACTTGGTAAAATATATATACATATATACTCAGTATACGTATTCTTTTGTATACATATAAATAATGGTTGTTGTATATATATAAATATGTGGTATGAATACTTTTAAACATATATATATAGTATAAAATTCTAATTAGTGTATATACACTTATACATATTTCTTTTTTGTATATAATTATTGGTATACACATATATATGTATTATATTTAATTAATGATATATGCTAACTGATAATATATATAATTATGAGTGTATTAGGCGACCCGAGTGTAATTACGAATACCCCGTATTTACATTAACCTATAACCTTGTAAATTGTTAGAAGACTGCCATATGTACACCGACGTATTGGCGAGACCGTATCACCGACTGTCTGAATTCACAGCAATTGCAGACACGACACCCGCGTAATTAGATGCGCACTTGACCCTAGTTGACCAGTGTAATATCTAACATAGCCCTGAGTTCATTGGGTTTTATGTGTTAGTGTAACGTCTGATGCAAATATTATATTTTATGATATGTCTATACGACTGTTGGATCATCCAAACGATACTCCGGAATAGGATATTGGTATTACCAGCTAAGGACCCCAGGCGAGTACATTCTCTGATAGTTTCTTATTTATGATATCCCCTATGTTCATTGTATCTAGTGTAAATATCCATATTCTTGACACAATGGTTGCATGGATTGGTATATTCAGATATCGTCATGAGATGTTATTCCTTATTCATGGTGTATCTTGTACAAGTCTTATTTCAATGTTTATCTTGTGCATGTACAGACACTGATTTTCGGGAAGACTTGCTACCTTCCTAGGGAATCCTGTGCCATAGCGTACCATGGTTGGATCTACTATACCAATCGGGGGTAGAGAGTATTTTAGTGTAGATATGTGATCATACCCTTCATGTACAAGTCTTGTTCACATGTTAGTGTTGGTCATACACCGCACGTATAACTAGCCAGGCCATTATTCCTGTACAAGTTCCCAAGCCGATCACATGTTAAAGCTAGTCTCACACACTTAGTCATAGTATTGTTATTCATTGACATATTGTTCCTTCCTGTATTTATTTACAGTATTTCCAGTATTTTCTTATTGTATATCTCTCGTACATGTATATATATCTTGTATATTTCCATCTATTTACTGTTACATAGTTTATATCATTGATATAGAACTGCTGTTAGAGATGTACTTTTCTCCTTCCTGACTGGAAATATTTTTCCAGACTATGCCTTAGAGGACCGGTATCCGACATTTTATTGACCAAATGGAGAGTAGCTGCAGACTTGGACTTGGTAGTTCAGTTGTGATTTCGGGAGGTCTAGCCGAAATTACTAGTTATCTAGTTAGTTTCCTTAGCTGATTATTTGTACCGGATTTGTCTCCGGCATACTTTGTTGAGACTTAGATATTATTGTTGAGTAGATTATTTCTATTTAGACTTGTGTTGTATTTTATTTATTTCGTCGATATCTTATCGTGCTATAGTTATGTGATTGAGTATGTTGTTTATCTTATATTGTGTTATCCGTATCTCCTTATGGAGTTGGATACTCGTGCGAGATTGTTTAGATAGTGCATTGACCTAGACAGCGTTCTACCGCCGATGCTACGACGTAGGCTGGACGTACCCACGTACTCGTGCCCCAATTCTGGGTGCGGGTCGTAACACATCTCCATCGAAGCGAATCGTGCCTCGTGTCGGAGAAATCCTCAAAAATACCAAACCACCCACCTAGAACAGAATACCAACTTAAGAACTTAATCTATAACAAACAACCAATAACAAACATAAAACAAAAATCTAAACTATACCTCAAACTCCAAAGGTCTCCAGTGGCTATCAGCCTAATGCCGCTGTCTGTCCTGCGCCACACGAAGTTTGTCTCTGATCAACTGAACCTTCTTTGCTACATCTATAACTATCTTTGGCCTAAGCAAAACTCTCTCTCCAATATCGTCCTAAGACAAGGGAGTACGACACCTCCGACCGTATAGAGCTTCAAAAGGTGACATCTCTATACTAGCCTGGCAACTGTTGTTATAAGCAAACTCTACCAAATGGAGATGGTCCTCCCAAGAACCCCCAAAATCTAGTACACAAGTGCGCAACATATCCTCGAGAGTCTGAATAGTCCTCTCCGACTACCCATATGTTTGGGGATGATATGCAGTACTGAACTTGAGCTGAGTGCCCAAACTCTCCTGCAAACTCCTCCAGAAATGAGAAGTGAAATTACTATCCCAATCCGAGACTATGCTGACAAAAACTCTATGTATCCAAATAATCTACCTCACATACATCTCTGCTAGCTTCTCCGTAGACAAACCCACCTTGAAAGGCAAAAAGTCGGCTGACTTAGTCAACCTATCAACGATGACCCAAATTGCGTATTTCTCTCCTAGAGATCATAGAAGTTCGGACACAAAATCCATAGTAATGTGCTCCCACTTTCACTCTAGAATGGGTAATGGCTGAAGTAAACCTCCTGGCCTCTGCCTCTCAGCATTCACCTGCTGGCACATTAAGCATCTGGATACAAACTGTGCCACTTTCCTCTTCATGCCATACCACCACACACTCTCCCGATATATCTTGTTAGCTCCTGGATGCATCAAATATTGAGAGCGATGCGCTTCCTGCAATACCTTCTCACGTAGCTCTTTACTAGGCACACACAATCTAACTCCATGCCTCAATGATCTATCCTCAGCAATAGTGAAATCATCCTCCAATCCTACTCTCACCTGAGCTCTGATGCTCCTCAGAGATATATCCTTATACTGTGTTGCCTTGATCCTGTCCATTAAATCTTAATGTATCTGCAATCCCCATATCTACATACCATAATCAGGAACTATCACCTCAATGTACACGCTCTCCAAGTCCTCCAACAAATATCGATCCTGTGTTAAGAACATAGTGACCAGATACCTACTCAAAGCATCCGCAACTACATTAGCTTTCCCAGGATGATACTGCAAAGATATATCAAAATCCTTTATCAGTTCCAACCATCGATGCTGCCTCATATTCAACTCCTTCTGCGTGAAAACGTACTTCAATCTTTTGTGGTCTGTGAAGATCTCCACACGCTCTTCTTATAAATAATATTTCTACAACTTCAGGGAAAAGATGACTGTTGCCAACTCCAAATCATGGGTAGGATAGTTCTTTTCATGAGGACGTAATTGCTTGGATGCATAAGCAATCATTTTCCCATTCTGCTGAAGAACACAACCCAAACCTTTCCCCGATGCATCACTGTAAATAGTAAAACCTCCAGACCCTGATGGCAACGCCAAAATAGGAGCAGACGTCAACCTCCTCTTCAACTCCTCAAAAGCAACCTGGCAATCCTCCGTCCAAACAAACTCCATATCTTTTCTTGTGAGTCTGGTCATCAGCTCGACAATCCTCGAAAAATCTTGCACAAATATCCTGTAGTAGCCTGCCAAACCCAAGAAATGTCTGATCTTTGTTACCGAACTCAGGGTCTTCCAAGATTCCACTACTGCGATCTTCTTCGGATCAACTAAAATACCATTACCAGTCACAACATATCCCAAGAACTCCACCTTGTCCAAGAAACTCACACTTGGACAACTTCCCTTATAACTTTTCCTTCCTCATCACATTCAACACAATCCTCAAATGCTCCTCATGCTCCTCCGATATCTTCGAGTATATGAGTATGTCATCCATGAACACCACCACGAACTTGTCAAGATACTGGTGGAATACCTTGTTCATGAAGTTCATAAATACTGCTGGTGCATTAGTCAAACCAAACGGCATCACCATAAAATCGTACTAACCATACCGAGTTCTAAAAGTAGTCTTTGGTATATCCACCGGCATCACCTTCACCTGATGGTAGCCTAATCTCAAGTCTATCTTAGAAAATACCTTAGCTCCATTCAACTGATCGAACAGATCATCAATCCGTGGAAAAGGGTACTTATTCTTGATAGTGAGATTTTCTAAAGCCCTGTAATCAATACACATGCGCACCGATCCATCATTCTTTGGTACAAACAGTACCGGGGCTCCCCACGGTGAAGAACTCGATCTGATAAACCTATTATCTTGTAATTCGTCCACCTGCTTCTTCAGCTCGACCAGCTCGCTATTGTTTACTCTATAGACATGTTACAAAATTGGTTTTATACTTGGCACCAAGTCTATAGAGAATTCAACATCTCGATCTGGCGGCAAACCTGACAATTCCTCAGGAGACACATCCAAGAACTCTGCTATCAACGGATGTGGCAACTCCTTGTCTTCCATCATAGCTCCACAAATAATGCCTCCTTCCTGCTCCGCAGCTCTCTAGCAAACTCGAACCCTGGCCCTCCTTGCGGAACAAACACAACTCTACCTCTTCTACAATCTATGCTAGCATGGTGCCTACTCAACTAATCCATCTCGAGTATAATATCGTAGCTCGAAAGTGGCATTACAAGTAGACACGCACTCAACTTCCAGCCTCCCAGAGTAACTCTCCGATCCTTGCAAATATTATAACCAGGATAATGCCTCCCCCAGTCATGATCTTGCAAGTCCTAAGCAAAGACTCAGCTACCAAACCATGCTTCAGAGCAAAAAAAACAGATACAAAACTATGGGAAGCACCACTATCAAATAAAGCTAAAGCTGGAATAAAATCAAGAAGAATAAAACCTGCGATGACATCTCCGGTGGGTTCATCCTCCTCGATGGTTATAGCAAATGCTCGTCCCTGACGTGCATCTTCCTGTTGTTGATATTGGACATAACCCTGTTGCTGTGTCTGAAGCTGTCCCTTCGGCTGTACTGCAGGTAGTCTCGTCTGTGCCCTCGGAGCTGAAGCTGCTCCCTGAACTGCACGACGAGGATTGGAAGGACATTCCCTCAGCTGATGCCCTTCAGTACCATAATACAAACAAACTCCCAACCTCCTCCTGAAAACTTCCCAGATGTGGCCGGGCTTCTTGTAGTAGTGGCAGAAAGTTTGTTGTAACTATCTCTGCTGGTGTGGGGCCTGGTGAAAGATACCTTAGCTGGAGTCTGGTGGTGTTGTTGCTGCTGGAAAGGTCTGGACTAGAAATGAGGATGTTATGCAGATACTGTACTGCTGTTTGCCCCCAGAAGAGAATCACGGTCTCTCTTGGGCTTCAAATCCAACTCCCGCTCAACCTTGCGTGCCTCCGCAAGTATCTCCCAGTATATCTCATAAAAAGACGGAATGAGGATCTTCATTTCCCAGTTTAGACCATCACAAAAATGAATAGCCCGAACCTCCGGCTCTCTCACCAGATACTCTGTAAATCAGCTCAACCTGTCGAACTTCGCACCGTACTCCTCCACAGACATGCTCCCCTGAATGAGACTCTTGAACTGCCTTGCCAAGTCTAGCCTGTCTGTCCGGGCAAAGAACTTTTTAAAAAGGTCCTTGAATACCTCCCAAGACTATCCCAAGTCAACAAGAATTGGCTCATTCCTGAACCAAGTACGAGCAACGTCGAACAGTTGAAGTCCTACCGCCTCAACCTTTAGATCCCCAGAAAGACGAAAGACCCTCATAAGACGCTCAATATCCTCGAGCCAATCATCAGCATAGACGATGCCCTATGTCCCCTTGAAGATCTTAGGCTCCAGTTTCTTAAAGTCCTGAATATTGCCTAGCCAAAGCTGAGCAACCTGAGGAACAACTTGCTGCTGGACCAGAACTCCTCTCTCGACTACGGCACAAGCAAGATGATTAGCACTCTCGATGCCCTGCCGTAGAACGTCGGTCTGCCTCTGATATGCCTCTGACTGAGCCCTCTATGGCTTGAGCATCCAACGAAACAGTTTAAACATCTGTGTCGCCTCTGCAGGCACAAGAGGTAGAGGTGGAAGCCCCTCAGATACAGCTGACACAGTCCTCTGAGTAGGTGGTGGACCTCCGAAAGCAGCTGACATTCCAATCACCAGAGAAGTGACTAGTGCAGGCCGTCGGGATGTCGCAGACCTCTCAGAAGATGCTCTCCCCTGTTGCGATCTAGTCTTAGGCAGCATCCTGAGACAAAGCGAAAGAAAGAATCAATATGGCACATGATGTAAGATACTCAAGGAAAGGACAGATTAAGAGATCAAGTATCAATATCAATAGAGATTGGTTGAATCAAAAGAATTTTTCTAGATGTGATTGAGTATCTCAGCCTATATCCTACATCCTATTGCAGGCTCACAGTAGTACAACTAAATTGTCGTACTACCACGACATCGCATAACTTGCGAAGCTTGACCTGCATGGGCTACCACTAAAAATGTGTCACGACCCACATCTGGTGTATGGGTATAAGTTAGAAACAATGCCCAGCCTATGTCACAGAATCGGCGGTAGAATGCTCTCTGGGTAATCTATTTAACAATATAATGAACCACCAACAATGATAATATACTCAATCACAGATCTAAGATAGAAATGGGCACGAATCAGATAAAAGAATAAAAAGTCACAATATAACTCATGAGTCTAAAATAATACATCAATGAGTCTGAAAGAATACTAACAAATAAGCTGGAGATAAATCCAGTACAAGAATACTAAGAAGCTACTAAACTCGGGTCATATGTCTTAGTTGGGATAAGTCCCTCCTGAACCATTTTCTCAGACTTTAGACCTACAATATTATAAGGTCCAAAATGTATAGGGTACCAGTCCTCAGTGTCATCTGGGAAAAATATATCCAGTTAGGAAAGGAGTAGAGTACATCTCTAACAGCAGTTCTAATCAATAATAAAAACTATGTAACAATAAATAGATGTAAATATACAAGATGCACAATAGATACGATATATATATATATATATATATATATATATATATATATATATATTAAGGAAATACTAGAATAAATACAATAATGAGCAATATGTCAATAAACAAGAATACTAATGTCTAAGTGTGTTAGTACTAGCTTTAACATGTGATCGGCTTGGAAACTTGATACAAGTTATATGGCCTGGCTAATCATACGTACGGTGTGTGATTAACACTAATCAATGCAAGGCTTGATACAAGGAGGGTTTGATCACATATCTACACTAAAATACTCCCCACCCTCGATTGGTATAATAGATCCAACCATGGTACGCTATGGCACGAGATTCCCCAAGAAGATAGCTAGTCTTCCCAAGAATCAGTGTATGTACATATACAAGATAATCAATGAAACAAGGCTTGCACAAGATACACCATATACCAAGGAATAATATTTCATGACAAGATCCGGATATACCAATCCGTATAACCATCGTGTCAAGAAAATAAGAATATCTACACTAGATACAATGAACATAGAGGATATCATAAATGAGAAACTATCAGAGAATGTACTTGCCTAAAGTCCAATAAATAGTATCTCAGATATCTGATACGGTGCCTCGAAGACCTAAATATGGAATACAACATCAATACAAGGTTTTAAAAAGAAAATAAGTCAAACTAATCAACTTCTAGGTCAACAAGTCAATCCTAAGTCAAAAGTCAAACTAGGTCAACTCTAAGTCAACCATGGTCAACAATAGTCAAACTATGGTCAACTACCTATTACTAGATTGCATAAGTCTAACACAAGGATATTGGGTTCAAATACTAAAAGTCTAGGTCACAAAACCCATATCTTAAATATTTCGATGCAGTATCTCCGGATACGTAAATCCATAGGTAACACATCAATATATAAGTCAAACAGGATGAGTTTCCAGGAAATCAGCTAGCGCTTGACCCTTTTCTACTTTTTGTGGGACATATACCATGTCATAAGGTGATAGCAGTTGTAGAAGCATGAAAAATATGCTAGGGAATTATATACGTAAAACCCCCAACGTGCATGAAGCCCACGTAAAACAGAGCTCCAGCGCTGTGTGGCGTAAAATATGACTTCAGAGCTATTGGCATACAACAGAGCTTCAACGCTATCCAGCATAGAACAGAACTCCAAAACAACCCGCGTAAGGCAGCACTTCCAGGCTGTTTTGGCGTAAAAGGGTTGCTACACTCCAGCGTAAACTATGTCTGCTTTTAATGCAGCGTGAAGTTGTATGAGGAACTCTTCGTATTTCTCGAATGAACCTGTCAGACAAAATAGTGAACCTAACTCCTGACAAAGAGTACTACACGACGATCGAGAGGGCGACTATAATGATAATTCTGCACAGAGGCCCAAATTGTCGTTTAGTGACATATCCTTGATACAAGTCATTTTTACGCACTCAAGGAATACGCTGCCTATTATACACAGGCAGAAATGAGCCTTTACGCTCAAGATGAGACGAAATCAGACGCCACATCAAAAGCTGTTCTTCGTACAGAACTCGAGGCATATCTCTGCAGTTAATGCGCGAGATAGGGGCAGATCTCTGCATTTGATGCACGAGATTTTGTTCTATTTTCAATGACTAGGAGAGCTAAAATTAGGGCTAATACGCTCACATCACCATCCTTAAATGTTACGCCAACCAAGCTATTTTTAACTATAGGAGTACGCCGTATGCTATCTCCTCGAAATATGCCAACTCTGGCTATATTTGCAAAGGTACGTGATAAGGCAATTTGGCCCAGAATATGCTCGAGACCTTAGTCAAGGAAGGATAATTGGCTATCTTTACGCTGGTTACCTATTATGCAACTACTTGGCTCTTACGCAAACAAGACAGCTATTTGGCTTTTATGCCAACAGGACAGCTACTTGGCTTTTACGCCAACAAGATAGCTATTTGGCTTTTACGCCAACGAGACAGTTATTTGACTTTTATGCCAACCATCTCTAAGCGATGGGCAGTTACCTACGTGGCTTGCATGTCGTGATCTTCGATGAGCGATTATACGTATTACCCCATAATGGGACACGCGTCATACGCAGATTCAGGAGATCATTCAGACTTGGGTAGCAGTTATTATAACTGTCGCGTAAAAGGTGCAACTCTTTCCACTAATTGGCTTCTACGCCGACTGGTCATTTACTGTGATCGAGCTCTATAAATAGAGACTTTCGGTCACAAGAGATGGGGAAATATGAGAGAGAGAGCACATATAGAGAGTGTTGATTAACGACTTTGGCAACGAGAGTTCAATCCCTCTTGCAATCTTTGAAGCTCCTTCTTCTTCTATAGCACTTCTTCGTCATCGTGTGGTCCAAGGACAAAGTGATCGACCGCAGATCAGACTCCTATAGCAATTTTTCCCCAGAATCATTTTTTATACTTAACATCCTCGTATATGATTAATTGTACTTCTTTTTCTTGTTTGTAAACAAAGAAAGGGTTTCGTATAAACCTACTCTCAATTTCTTTCGTTTATCATCAAACATAAGATGACGACTCTGCTGGGGACTACTTTCTCATCTGACGAGAAAGCCATTGCTCAACACGATGCTGTATCCATCGGATTGACGAAGAAGATGTTGGTCGTCCAATTCGACCAATATGATTATGAAGACATGCTTCGCGCAGGGGGTAGCTCTCATCCCCTCTCTGCCCAGGACAATAGGAAGCTGCATAAAGTATGGATGCCCCGGACATCCTCTACTCTTCCTGCAGGCTCTCTCTCTCTGATCGATAAGGTTGTGACATCACAACCTATACTCCTTGTACGTAAAAACCCGTCTCCCATCTGTGACGTGGCAGACAAAGCTTCTAGCAACGCCCAGTGCCAATCCAGAAGTCTAGAACACGTTCTGCGCGTAAAACTTCGTCTTCCGTCTATGACGTAGCAGACAAAGCTTCTGGCAATGCTCCAGTGCCAATTCAGAAGTCTAGAACGCGCCCTGCACGTAAAACTTTGTCTTCCAACTGTGATGTGGCAGACAAATTCCTAGCAAGACCTCAGTGCTCGTACGAAAACTTCAAACACGCCCTGTGCGTAAAAATAGATCTCCTGTCTGCGATATGAAAGATGGACCCTTGGATCACATCAAGGGAAAACGAGTGGCGAATCTCCCAACCGCTTGGTTTGTACGCCCACAAGAGAAGAAAGTTGCCCACTCTTTAGATTACGCATGACGCTGGAGGCCGATTGAGGACTTTCCCTATTCTACGAGAACCTGGGCAACACTGCAAATTACGCCAGGATAAATCTATCCGCGTAAAGGAGACTCGTTTCACGGAAAAATACGCTCCTCAGAAGGATGATAGATCATATGCCGCTCACATGGGTGGACTACTGTATTCCTATGGCCGAGAAAGGGTAATGGTTCCTAATCTCCACAGGCCTATTGATGTAAAAAGGCAGAATAAGCCTTCTTCTTCTTCTTCTATTAATTCCCCTGATTTGTGTGATTTCTTAATTCAGAAACGCAAAGACTGGGGTCAAAATCAAGATTTAACGCCCCTAACTACCAAGCATGGGAAGATCATATGGGAAGATGCGTCAACATCTAATGTCGTCATGATATATGGACGACATGAAGATTTTGTCTTTATTGTTCCACCAACTCGCAACGACCAGCATCAAATAATCTTCGGTCGAATACGGATTAGACCAATTATACAAGAAAAATCTCGCGAGTTAGATGTTGGGAAAATCTAAATCCACAGATATAGTCCTCAGGCTTTGAGGATTTTGCAAAATATGGGTTATGATCTGAAGTTGAAGCGAGGCCTTAACTATGGAAAAGACAGACAAATACCGTTGCATGGTGATCCTTACTGTCAACGAACTTGTTTTGGGTTAGGGTTTACTACATCCCTTGCAAACTCCAAACCTTCAAAGTCTGATCCTAAAATACCAGAGTCTGATCCTAAAATACCAGAGGCTGGTCCTTCTAAATCAACTTCTATGGACAAGGGCAAACAAAAAGAAGTAAAAGAACTAGACAACGACATGTCTGGGGGTAGTCTACCTCGACAAAACAGAGCGGCATCCAAAGCTGGGGGTAGAATTCCCTCTGAGTCTTGAGATGATTCAGCTAGGACCATCTTCCCTGTGGACCGTACGACTCAAGTATCGGGAGCCCAAAAGCTAAAGGGGAATTTCTCCTTCAATAAGGATGACATCATTGAAATCTTTAATATAATAATAAAGGAAAACATGCTTCGGCTACCCAACATCAGATACCCTGAAAGGACTGGCAAGGTCGATGACCCAGAATATTGTCTCTTTTATCGGTACATTCATCACCCCACAAGGGCATGCTATGTACTAAAAAGGAGAATCCAGGAGTTGATCGACGCCAAAGTCATCACTTTATATTTATAAACGAGAACACGGTCACTACAAATTGATTTCACTCTAACGTGACAATTTGCTCCCTCAAGAGGTACCGGATGATGAGTCGCTAAAAGTTTCCCAGAGGATTCTTTAGGTCTATCCCCACTCAGCAAAATTACTCCATATTAAATTTTTCGGACATGAGTTCACGTCCATATTACCTCTGAACTATTTTTCAAACATTTTTTTGTTTCCCCAGTTGAATTTGCCATGTCCAAATGACCTCTAAGCAAACCTCCCAGTTTGTGGCTATAGATCAGTTCACGTCTATACTACCTCTGAACTACGTCTTTCTACTATTCTCCACCAGAGTAAATATTTCACCACGAAAATGGTCATGTCCATATTTCCTCTGCCATTTTTTCTTCTTCTTTATCTCCTGTGAGTCATATCTTACCACGTCCTTATTACCTCTGAGTAAAATATTTTCAGAACTTTTCCATGTCCACATTACCTCTGAGTGAAGTTCTTCTATTTGACTTCCTACTATCACGTTCGCATAACCCCTGATAGTGCTAGTCGTTTCAGCTTATTATCTATACTTAAGGTACGCCAAGGGTAATAAGTCCTTAACCCGGATGTACAAACTGACTCTTGGTTTTCATCCCCAGCAAGTGCCTATATGCAACATTTTCTTCTTCGTTACAAATTATGGTAAAGAGCCATCATCCGTATCCAAGAGTCCCGGGTACGCAATGGGTGATGGATCCTTAAAATTCCCCCGGTGGAGCAATTATTAGGTCTACTCGCACATTCGTACAATGACTATTTAAACCAGTCAGTTTGACGCTAGCCATGTTCATATTACCTCTGAGCTATCATCCCATCAATCTCCCCAACGGAGCGATCCTGGGTCTATCTTCATGTTTGGATAGACCACACTCAACTAATCACTCTTCAATGAGTTTTTCAGACAATTGTTCACGTCCATATTACCTCTGAATTGCTGTCATAATATTTCTCTCAGGCTGAGTTTGTCATGTTTATATTACCTCTGAACAAACCTTCCTGGTCCAGCTATCGATTATCATGTCCATATTACCTCTGATATCGGTTGTCATCTCAACTTAACACCAGTACTTTATTCTAATTACGCTAGTGGTGTTAGGTCCACAGAAACTGCCACGTCCATATTATCTCTGGCAGGGCTTGTCCTAAACTTATTACTTGCACTCTCGTGCACAAAAAGTAATAGGTCTACCAAAAATTCCTCTGTAGAATGCCCGCAATGGAAACAAATTATTCACATCCATGTTACCTCTGAACTATCCTCATTCTCCCCAGCAAAGAGAAAGTCAGTTCTGTAACCTCCGATTTCCAATTTCCAAAATAATTAGATTTTAATTCATTTTAATATATTGAGTTTTATAAAATATTTTTCCTTGAAATTTTTTGTTGATTTTGAACGATGTTTGATTTTAGAAGGTAATTTAAAAATCTTGTATAAAAATCATTTTTTCATAAATGTCGCTTTCTTATAAAATAAGTACATAAACAATAATATATATATTTCTAGTTTCAAATATTTATTGGCTTGAATCATAAAATTATTGTTTTAACTAAATAGTTATTTAAAAGACTAGTTCATAAAGTAAAATAAATTTTTGGGATAGTAAATAAAATAAATGTCATACTTTCTAAGATTTTGCAAAATGTATTAATTAGTAGCAAATTAGAAATTTGCTAGCTTTCCTAAAAATATTTCTGAAAATATAATCTTTATTTTTATTTTTTTCAAATTTCCATTTCCTATTAACTAGCCCACACCCTCATTTTTCCCACATGAGAAACCTTTTTTATATTTAATTCTGGGCCATTCATTTTGGGCCAACCCGCAACCCTTTATCCCACACCCTTCTCCCTATTTAAGTTCTCATTCTCACATTTCCCAAGAAACCCTAATCTCCAAATTTCTAGATAGCCTCCACAAATTTCCACAAGCCAAATCCATCACCATTTTGTGTGCTCGTGTTCGTGTGTCCAGCATCCGTGTCAGCCGTGATGGCCTCGGGTCCGACCCCGGGTGTCCCACCGTATCCATTCATTTTCTGTGTCCAGTTATTACAGTTTACAACCAGCTTTTCCGTGTCCGACACACCCGGACACCACCTCCACATCCACCACTGTACACAGCATCACCCGTGTCCAACACCGGACACGTCTACAGTACACCCCCGTCGTGTCCAGCCTCGGACACGATCGACCCCGACCCACCGAACCCTAACCCTAGATCAGGCCGAGCCGGTGGTCGCCGCTGGAACCAGAGACCGCCGCCTCCTCGATCTGGCCGCCTGCCACCACCACCTGGAGTCTCTCGACTAGATCGCCGCCGGAGCCGACGTCGTCGAGTCCGCCGCTGAGCCGAGTCCGCTGAATCAAGCCGCCGAAGCCGCCTCCGCCGAGAAGAACCACCGTGGCCGCGTCGAGCCGTGGCCGCTGAAGCCGGTAGTCGCCGCCGAACGCCGCCAGATCCGTCGAACGCCGCCCTCGAACGCCACCGCTCCTCGAGCGCCGAGCCGCCTCCTCGAGCGCCGAGCCCGCCGTCTTGATCAGAGCGCCCGCCGTCTCGAGTCCCACGCCGCCGCCCTGCCCGTCTCCGAGCTCCACCGCTGACCTCCCCGCGCCGACGACCGGAGGAGCCCATCGTGAGCCCTTCCCCTCTTTCCCTCTTCCCCCTTTTTGTTTCTGTTCAGAGTATAATCAGTTAGTAATTAGATTAGTTTATAATTAGTGTTTAATTAGTTTAGTAAATATGATTAGTAGTTAATTAATTAATTCGATTAGTTTAGATAAATTATTTAATCAGTGAATTATTTAATCAGTAAATTAGTTATAATTAGTTAATTAATTAATCATTTAATTAATTTATATTAGTTTAGTTTAGTTAATTATTAATAATCAGTAATTAACTATTAATCAGTAGTTATTCATTAATGTAATTAGTTTAGTAAATTTATATAATTAGTTTGGTAATATAATTAGTTTAATAAGATTAAATAGTTTAGTTTTTGTTTAGTTTAGTAAAATATAAGGATTTTGGTTGTGTGAACAAAAATAATAATTTTGGGTTATATTATATTTAAGAATTTATTTCAATGATAAAACTTAGTTCAAAAATTGTTATTTGGGGCTGGTGACCAATTTTACTATAGATATATAAATATATTGGCTATTACGTAAATTCTAAAATTTTATATAGTATAATTCTTATTTTGGTATAAAAATATATATATGTATATATATATATATTTGGCAAGAGTATATGTTTAATAAAAATGTATATTTTTAGTATATGTATCAACATATATATAGGTAGGTAATTTGGTATAAAAATATATTGGTAATATACATATTAATTTAATACATATTTTGGTAAATATATATATGTATGTAGATTATATTTTTGAATTAGTATATGTAATTGATTTGGTATCTATGTATATTTTATTATATGTATATAATTATATTGGTATATATATAACTACGTATTCTAGTATAAGTAAAATGGTATATGTATGTTTATGTAGTTGTAAACCTACTTAACATATTTTATAGATATAAAATAAATTTATATGGTAAATATATTGTTCAACCTATATATATATTATGCATGAATTAAATGGTATATATATATATTGTATATGTATTTATTTTGGGTGCAAGTAATATTGTAGGTGTTAATGTTAGTTAAATAGGTATAATGTGTCTGTCTAACTAGATGACCCTAGTTGACTGAGTTCCATGCCAGGCTTAGCCCTGAGTTAGGTATTTGATTGTGTGTGTAGTATAGCATCTGATGCAAATGTGGTTTTGCTTGTGATATGTTTATAGGACTGTTGGGTTACCCAGGGGACACTCTGGAACAGGACCTCGGTATTCACCAGCTAAGGACCCAAGGCAAGTATATTCTCTGATTAGTTTCTAATTTATGATATCTCCTATGTTCACTGTATCTAGTGTAAATATCCATGATCTTGACACGATGGTTACACGGATTGGTATACACGGATCTCGTCATGAGATGTTATTCCTTATTCATGGTGTAGCTTGTACAAGACTTGTTTTCCTTGTTATCTTGTGCATGTACAGACACTGATTCCCGGGGAGATTTGCTACCTTCTTAGGGAATCCCGTGCCATAGCGTACCATGATTGGATCTACTATACCAGTCGGGGGTTTGGGGAGTACTTTAGTGTAGATATGTGATCATACCCAACTTTATATGCACCATAGCTCACCCCACATCTCACGTCGGGTGCGGCCTGACCATTTATATGCTCCATAGCTGTTACGTGTGATTAGCCTGACCTCTACATGCATCATAGCTAACCAACGGTTAGCCTGACTTTATATGAACCATAGCTAATCACATGTAACCAGCCTGATCAAGTTCCCAAGCCGATCACATGTTAAAGCTAGTACTCACACACTTAGTCATAGTATCTCTTGCTCTTTGACATATGTTTCTTTTCCTGCATTTACTTACAGTATTTTCAGTATTTCTCTCATTGTACATTTCTCGTACCTATACATGCATCTGGTATGTTTCCATCTAGAACTGCTACATAGTTCATGTCATTTATATAGAACTGCTATTTAGAGATGTACTTTGCTCCTTCCTGACTGGAAAATATTTTTCCAGACTGTGACCTTAGTGGACTTGTTCTGACACTTGGAGATTGGTTGTTACTGATTACAGGTATGATTGTTTTATCATTAGTCTTGTGTTGTACTCTTTTGTTCTTCAAATTCTTATCGTGCTGTAATTGTGATTGAGTATGTTGTTCATCTTTATAGTGTTATCCGTGTCTCCTTATGGAGTTGGATACTAGTGTGAGATTATTTAGATAGTACTTGACCTAGACAGCGTTCTACCGTCGATGCTGCGGCGTAGGCTGGACGTACCCACGCACTCGGGCCCTAAACCGGGTGCGGGTCGTGACACATTTTTAGTGGTGGCCCATGCAGGTCAGACTTCACTAGTTGTGCGATGTCGTGGTAGTGCGACATCATAGTTGTACTACTGCGTACCTGCTACAGAATATAGGACATAGGATACTAGGATGAGAGAGGATACTCAATCACAAATTCTTGAGAGATTCCTGGGACGACCCCTTGAGAATCTTATTCCAATTTAAAATTTTTTTTCCTTGATTTCGTCCGCTCTCGCTTGTTGTCACTGAACTTGATTCTTGTTGAGCAGTTTTTAAAATCTTGGTATCATTGTTTAGTTTGATTCTTGTTGACCAGTTGTTAACTTTAATTCCTGGTATCGTTGTTGAGTTGATTTCAAATTGAGATGAATTTTTACGGACTAGGATTTATGGTATTATCTGATGACATATATTGATGAGGACAGTGAGGAAGGTAAAACGTCTACTTTGGTTATGGAACCTAGAATTTATCGCAGCCATATTAGCTGTGGTGACGAGAACGTAGGGACCTGACTTGGATGTACATACTATAGTTATGAAGCTTAGAGTCTTTCGCAGCCATACCGGTTGGCGTGGCGAAGATTCTAGACGACATGATTATAGAGTGCATACCTTAGTTACGAAACCTATCGTTTATCGCATCTATGCTTACTGGCGTGGCAAGGATTCTGAGTGTCATGATTTCAGACAGACGTGTATGATTATCAGGTTGTATCCTAAATTGGTTCTTAAAATATTATCTCAAGACTTATCTATTTCTGTTATTCCCGGACTTTGTTCCACCACTTCTTTCTTTACTAGCAGTAAAGATACCTTCTGTCCTCAATTCAGTCTTTGGGCTCCTATTCCTTGAGGATTTCTTGTTAAGTATGATAATTAGTGGCTTGTAATTTTGTTGTGTCTTGTATTTGTATTGACTGTGTTGCTAGTGAGTTGTAAGTGTTTCTTAGTTGGACATGTGAGCAGTAGGCTATAATCTAGAGTTAGCCCTTAGTATAGTACCTTGTACCAATAATTCTAGGAGTGGTGTCATTAGAGACTAAGAGTTAAGGAGAGTATAGAGTATCAGTGATAGTTCTCAGAGTTAGTATCAGAGCCAATTACCTGTCCTGGATAATCATGATAATGTAATTGAGTGATCTATGTAAACAATTAAGTATTCGGGAATTGTGTTAAGGATTATGGAGCATGATGTCCAATTGGATGATTGATATCGGAAGTATTAAAGGTAAAGAAATGTATATGTATAAAGGATTTAATGAGATGTCATAAGTAGAGAAATATCAGGATTTGTAATGGAAGTTGTGAAGCGTATCACGGATTAGTTTAATAAGCTTTAAAGGATTGAAGGAAATACATATACAACCATCGAGATGAGGAACCATACACATACCCATGAGAGTAAAGAAACATGAGTGTTATAGAGGATACAGGTGATCATGAGTCTAATGAGCTGATGAGATAATCCATTAATGCAGCTAGTGATATAATACCAAGAGTGCCGATGATTCTATATCAAGGATTATTGGAGATGGTGCTAGTAACAGTAAGCACTCGGTATGATGATAATTAGATGATATACCAGTTGACATAAATTAAAATTATGAAAGAAAACACAGTTGATGGTAACCTTGATCATTGGAGGTAATAGTGCAAGTGATTCGGGCAGTACAAATTTAGTACACAGTTCTAGACAATATAGGTATTGAGTGCACCTTGAGTATCAGAGACCGTGAGCACTGATATGTACATTGAGGAATTATAAATTAAAAGGGTGGAAATGAATTTTAAAATTTTCAGAATTTTTTTAAGGAGTTGAGATTTTATGTTGTTAAAATATTGAGGATTTAAATTTGATTCAATAAACATAGTTAAGGCTACAAAGATTTTAGAAGTGATTAAATTTTATTTCGATGGAAAGTATCTAATTTTGAGGAGGTATATGCATTTTATTTTAAGTTGATCGGGAAGTTAAACCTTGACGATTATTTTGAGGATTAATTTTTGGTAGATGAGAGATATGAATATTAATATATGATTAGTTGATATGGGTACCAGTGTACATGAATAGGAATTAGTTAGTGAATGTGCCAGAGTTAAGTGTTTGTTAGAGATAGTAGACACTACAAGTAATATGTTAACATGATCTTTCTTCCTTCCTAATGCTCCTTTTCTTTCGCCTTTCGATTGATTGATTGATTTTCCTAGTACTGTGGTTCACATGCATGATTTTCTTGTTAGGATATAACTAGTAGTACCCCCCTAACAGAGACTGAAATACCATGACAAAAGACACATGACCTATATTTTCTTAAATTGCATGGCTGTAGGTAGAGTTTTCTTAAACCATGATCATTGGGTTTTGACCATTGCAAAGATCTATGACGAGGTTATGACTGACAAAAAGAGACAAGAGGATTAAATTTGTGGATGAGCATTAAATTAAATAAAGAATTTAGGGGTTGTTATAACGGAATTGATGGATCATTGATTTATGAAAATCGAGGTATGATTGAAATTCGAGGACAAACATTTACTTAAAGGGAGAATTAAGAAATTCACAGAGCCAAAAAAAAATTTGAGGATTTATTAATTTTAAGGAGGTCTTGATATGATTGAATTGATTATTAAAAATTTGAGAAAATTGAGAGATTATCATTTTATCTATTTGATTGCAAGATAGAAATTTTATATATGAATGTTGCATTAAAGATACTGGAAGCATCGCATCGTTGAGTATTTGAGGAAAAAGAAAAGCAGGAAATAAAACCGTAAATGGAATAGTGTCAAATTAAATTCTTGGAACGAGGAGTTAGATTGGAATAAGCATCAATTGAATTTGGGTTAGATGATTGATGAGTGTTTAAAGTTAAATTTTGGGATGCAGATTTTTTTTAGTTTTATAAATATGCATTGATTGGATTTCAATTAAAAAGGACTGGATAGTAAATTTGTATTTAGTGATTTACTCAAAATTTGAGGAGATTATGATACGACTGGAATTCAATTAAAATATTGAGGATTTGAGTAGTAAAATTTTTACATTGGATAATAAATTCAGAGGATGAAAAAAATATTAGTTCAAAATTTTGGAAACATTATACATACGGATAAAGAAATATGGAATGAAATGAAGCTCATGGTAAAGAAGATTATAATATAATTGATTATGGGATCATATAATTGAAGGTCGTAAGGTAAGATCATGGTATATTGAGGTTGTGATTTAAATTAAAATCTTGACCATGACAATAACATTTGAAATCGAAGAAAATAAGCGAGGTATAGTTGATGTAAGATAAACAAACTCGAGTTTGATGATAAGGATTTTGGACATGTAATAAATTTTGATTCAGAAATTCTAAAATCTAATCTAATAAAGTTTGTGGAATTTGAAGCTTTTATAGATATTAGTTAATGATGAATCACAAGATTGAGAAAAGTAAAAATGAACGAGGATAAAAGGAAGGATTATTTTCAGATGGTAGTAAAGACTATTTTCCTAGAAAGTAAGAAAGGCGATTAGATGTCCCTTGATTACATTCTGAAGGATGTATTTAAGTTTCTTAAATCAAATTGCCGACCGTATCTTTCGAATTAGCCATAACTTTCATGTCTATATCATTCATTATACTGGGTCTTCCTTGGTTTAGTTACTTGGAAAAGGTAACGTGCATTATTCAAATTATCTGTTTTTGTGATCGTGTCTACTTCCCAAACCTAAAACTTTCTAGAGGATTCAAGGCCGAGCCATGATTCCTTCAAGTTACTCCTATCTTAAACCATATTTTTTTTCTTCATGTTTTCTGCTGTTTGGTAAATATTCTCCTTATAGAAATATTTTCTTCAATGATATATTCATCATTATGAACAACAAATTTTTTTCTATCCTAGTCATCCCTAAAATTTCGAGGACGAAATTTTTCTAAGGTGGATAGACTTGTAACCTCCGATTTCCAATTTCCAAAATAATTAGATTTTAATTCATTTTAATATATTGAGTTTTATAAAATATTTCTCCTTGAAATTTTTTGTTGATTTTGAACGATGTTTGATTTTAGAAGGTAATTTAAAAATCTTGTATAAAAATTATTTTTTTATAAATGTCGCTTTCTTATAAAATAAGTACATAAATAATAATATATATATTTCTAGTTTCAAATATTTATTGGCTTGAATCATAAAATTATTGTTTTAACTAAATAGTTATTTAAAAGACTAGTTCATAAAGTAAAATAAATTTTTGGGATAGTAAATAAAATAAATGTCATACTTTCTAAGATTTTGCAAAATGTATTAATTAGTAGCAAATTAGAAATTTGCTAGCTTTCCTAAAAATATTTCTGAAAATATAATCTTTATTTTTATTTTTTTCAAATTTCTATTTCCTATTAACTAGCCCACACCCTCATTTTTCCCACATGAGAAACCTTTTTTATATTTAATTCTGGGCCATTCATTTTGGGCCAACCCGCAACCCTTTATCCCACACCCTTCTCCCTATTTAAGTTCTCATTCTCACATTTCCCAAGAAACCCTAATCTCCAAATTTCTAGATAGCCTCCACAAATTCCCACAAGCCAAATCCATCACCATTTTGTGTGCTCGTGTCCGTGTGTCCAGCATCCGTGTCAGCCGTGATGGCCTCGGGTCCGACCCCGGGTGTCCCACCGTATCCATTCATTTTTTGTGTCCAGTTATTACAGTTTACAACCAGCTTTTCCGTGTCCGACACACCCGGACACCACCTCCACATCCACCACTGTACACAGCATCACCCGTGTCCAACACCGGACACGTCTACAGTACACTCCCGTCGTGTCCAGCCTCGGACACGATCGACCCCGACCCACCGAACCCTAACCCTAGATCAGGCCGAGCCGGTGGTCGCCGCTGGAACCAGAGACCGCCGCCTCCTCGATCTGGCCGCCTGCCACCACCACCTGGAGTCTCTCGACTAGATCGCCGCCGGAGCCGACGTCGTCGAGTCCGCCGCTGAGCCGAGTCCGCTGAATCAAGCCGCCGAAGCCGCCTCCGCCGAGAAGAACCACCGTGGCCGCGTCGAGCCGTGGCCGCTGAAGCCGGTAGCCGCCGCCGAACGCCGCCAGATCCGTCGAACGCCGCCCTCGAACGCCACCGCTCCTCGAGCGCCGAGCCGCCTCCTCGAGCGCCGAGCCCGCCGTCTTGATCAGAGCGCCCGCCGTCTCGAGTCCCACGCCGCCGCCCTGCCCGTCTCCGAGCTCCACCGCTGACCTCCCCGCGCCGACGACCGGAGGAGCCCATCGTGAGCCCTTCCCCTCTTTCCCTCTTTCCCCTTTTTGTTTCTGTTCAGAGTATAATCAGTTAGTAATTAGATTAGTTTATAATTAGTGTTTAATTAGTTTAGTAAATATGATTAGTAGTTAATTAATTAATTCGATTAGTTTAGATAAATTATTTAATCAGTGAATTATTTAATCAGAAAATTAGTTATAATTAGTTAATTAATTAATCATTTAATTAATTTATATTAGTTTAGTTTAGTTAATTATTAATAATCAGTAATTAACTATTAATCAGTAGTTATTCATTAATGTAATTAGTTTAGTAAATTTATATAATTAGTTTGGTAATATAATTAGTTTAATAAGATTAAATAGTTTAGTTTTTATTTAGTTTAGTAAAATATAAGGATTTTGGTTGTGTGAACAAAAATAATAATTTTGGGTTATATTATATTTAAGAATTTATTTCAATGATAAAACTTAGTTCAAAAATTGTTATTTGGGGCTGGTGACCAATTTTACTATAGATATATAAATATATTGGCTATTACGTAAATTCTAAAATTTTATATAGTATAATTCTTATTTTGGTATAAAAATATATATATGTATATATATATATATTTGGCAAGAGTATATGTTTAATAAAAATGTGTATTTTTAGTATATGTATCAACATATATATAGGTAGGTAATTTGGTATAAAAATATATTGGTAATATACATATTAATTTAATACATATTTTGGTAAATATATATATGTGTGTAGATTATATTTTCGAATTAGTATATGTAATTGATTTGGTATCTATGTATATTTTATTATATGTATATAATTATATTGGTATATATATAACTACGTATTCTAGTATAAGTAAAATGGTATATGTATGTTTATGTAGTTGTAAACCTACTTAACATATTTTATAGATATAAAATAAATTTATATGGTAAATATATTGTTCAACCTATATATATATTATGCATGAATTAAATGGTATATATATATATTGTATATGTATTTATTTTGGGTGCAAGTAATATTGTAGGTGTTAATGTTAGTTAAATAGGTATAATGTGTCTGTCTAACTAGATGACCCTAGTTGACTGAGTTCCATGCCAGGCTTAGCCCTGAGTTAGGTATTTGATTGTGTGTGTAGTATAGCATCTGATGCAAATGTGGTTTTGCTTGTGATATGTTTATAGGACTGTTGGGTTACCCAGGGGACACTCTGGAACAGGACCTCGGTATTCACCAGCTAAGGACCCAAGGCAAGTACATTCTCTGATTAGTTTCTAATTTATGATATCTCCTATGTTCACTGTATCTAGTGTAAATATCCATGATCTTGACACGATGGTTACACGGATTGGTATACACGGATCTCGTCATGAGATGTTATTCCTTATTCATGGTGTAGCTTGTAGAAGACTTGTTTTCCTTGTTATCTTATGCATGTACAGACACTGATTCCCTGGGAGATTTGCTACCTTCTTAGGGAATCCCGTGCCATAGCGTACCATGATTGGATCTACTATACCAGTCGGGGGTTTGGGGAGTACTTTAGTGTAGATATGTGATCATACCCAACTTTATATGCACCATAGCTCACCCCACATCTCACGTCGGGTGCGGCCTGACCATTTATATGCTCCATAGCTGTTACGTGTGATTAGCCTGACCTCTACATGCATCATAGCTAACCAACGGTTAGCCTGACTTTATATGAACCATAGCTAATCACATGTAACCAGCCTGATCAAGTTCCCAAGCCGATCACATGTTAAAGCTAGTACTCACACACTTAGTCATAGTATCTCTTGCTCTTTGACATATGTTTTTTTTCCTGCATTTACTTACAGTATTTTCAGTATTTCTCTCATTGTACATTTCTCGTACCTATACATGCATCTGGTATGTTTCCATCTAGAACTGCTACATAGTTCATGTCATTTATATAGAACTGCTATTTAGAGATGTACTTTGCTCCTTCCTGACTGGAAAATATTTTTCCAGACTGTGACCTTAGTGGACTTGTTCTGACACTTGGAGATTGGTTGTTACTGATTACAGGTATGATTGTTTTATCATTAGTCTTGTGTTGTACTCTTTTGTTCTTCAAATTCTTATCGTGCTGTAATTGTGATTGAGTATGTTGTTCATCTTTATAGTGTTATCCGTGTCTCCTTATGGAGTTGGATACTAGTGTGAGATTATTTAGATAGTACTTGACCTAGACAGCGTTCTACCGCCGATGCTGCGGCGTAGGCTGGACGTACCCACGCACTCGTGCCCTAAACCGGGTGCGGGTCGTGACAAGTTCATGTTCATATTAACTCTGGACTATGTCTCTCCACTATTCCCCACAGAGTCATATTTTACCGCAGCTATATTACCTCTGACGGGACTTGTCTCAAACATATTACTTTCACTCTCGTGCACAAGAAGTAATGGGTCCACAAAAAAATCTCCCAGCAGGATGTCTTTACCAGCCACAAAACCTATCACGTCTATACTACCTCTGATAGGGCTTGTTTCGAACTTATTATTTGTACTCAACGTGCGCAACAAATAATAAGTCCACCAAGGAATCCCCCAGTGGGATGTCCTCAACAAACCAAAATTCGCACAAACAATCATAAGGAAATAGAGGGTCCTTATATGATTACAAATGGCACTTACAGATTAGCCAAGTCTAATAAAAAATTTAAAATGGCTACTATCAACTGCAAATTCCCGAAGAAGTACTATATTTAATCTTCTTTGCTTAACGGAGTATGATTAAGATCTTATTCTGACGATACCATGCATAAAGGTTAGCTGGATCATATTCTATTAGATTCATATGACCTCTTAATGGATATGATTAACTAATTTATAAACCTATCATGTTCATATTACCTCTAATAGTGTTTAGTATGCAAATTTAGTTGAATTATATTCTATCAGGTACATATTACCACTGAATAGATTTGCATTCAGAAAAACCTTAACGAAAGTACGTCATGTTAATGATACCTCTGATATCACTTTCATCTTAGCCTATCATATTCTAAAGTGATGGGTCCACAAAGTCAGAAAATGTATCTTTATTATCTCTGAGAAATTACAGGAGAAACAAAAAGGTACATCATTGGGGAGAAGCAATTAAATCCCTAATCTGTCGCGCCAAAGCAGCCATCCTCTCATTCCTGGAGTTCGAAATATTATTGCGAATCTGCTCCAGCCTTGCTTCATTATTGCTCAAATGAGATAGTTCGGACAGAGAATAAACAAAACTTGCGGAGATGACACCCCCATGTGTCAAGTTTTATTTAGCTGTATCCACTTGGCCCTTCAGCACATTGCGAACTATCGATGTCTTGAGAAGCCTCTCCCTTGCCTAAGTGAGTACAGCTTCCAATTCTCGAACCCTCGCTTTATTTCCCTTACATTCGGCCTGGCACTTAGCTAGCTGAGGAATAACCTCCACCAAGACAGCCTGCTCTTTATCCATCTCTTGCTGCTGTTCTTGGATGGATTTGTTTAGAGTTTATATTTGCTCAGCAAGTTCTGCACTTAAGGAGTCATACTCAACTTGAACCAGATCGTTGATGCTGCCTCGGGATAGTTGCAAATACTCGTTAATGGGTTGTTCTAAACCATTAACTATTTGCTCTAGCGCATCAGCTCTTTCAGCGTCACTAAAATTTCTAATCTGCGCTATAAGAAGATTGTTCCTATTATTTGTCTAGATAAAGGTATATTGATTCTTAATATGCTCGGTCTTGAAGGCGATCTTGAAACACTACTAGTAGCGGTAGTAGCGGCAGCGATCGCGCGCAAAGAATCTCCAACACTGTCAGCCGGAACTGTGGAAGTTCCCTCTCTAAAAGGCAAAGGACCTCTGATCAAAGAATCATCCCCAACCGGGGAAACAACAGGCTCACTCCTAGAGGCCCCCTTGGTGGAAGTCCTTTTAGGACCTCTAACAGTCTTC
Source organism: Iris macrosiphon (assembly GCA_036927795.1). Taxonomy (NCBI): domain Eukaryota; kingdom Viridiplantae; phylum Streptophyta; class Magnoliopsida; order Asparagales; family Iridaceae; genus Iris; species Iris macrosiphon. The sequence goes on from JAYESA010000012.1 coordinate 90,848,511, forward strand.
TTCTTGCGGAGGAAAGGCTCTTTCAGAGTGGAAGCCTTTCGCTTATTTGAGATAACAAGAGGTTCTGCTGGCGGAGCTATTACGCCTATCGATATTATCAACAAGAAATCGTCTGCACCGGCAATGTCTTCACCTTCATCAGAGGAGACGAATAGGATCTCCTCTCTTCCAGTAGACTTATGGGAGGGCATCCTGAAACTCCCATACACATCAAAATCATGATGGAAGGTATTGATGGACGCATAAAACTGCATGTACGAATGAAGAATGTGCAACTCCATGGAGAGAGAAGTCGCGGGCGGCACAGCAAAGATTGTACCAGTAAAACCCATGATAAAATATTGCCATCCTCTGGCTCCATCAGCAAGTCTACCTTTGGACTTGAAGCTAGTCATAGGATTCCCTACGTGCAACTGGTAGTACCTAAATTGCCTGGCAAACCGGCTGGGCAAATAAGGCTCCAAATAGCAGTGGTCATCACTTCTGTACAGCAGATGGGAAGGTCTAATGCAGACCAACCAGTAAAAGGCTTCAGGAGAAAGAATAGTCCTCCCCTGACCTGCATCCTGAAGTTTCATCCCCTGTTGATTGATATGTTGGGGGGGGGGACGGTACAGAAGAGCTTTCAGCTATAGGAAAAATTTAATGCTCGTCGGCAATCTATGATGCTAGCTACATTCCAAAGGAAATTCTTGTAATTCAACAAGAAGTTATTTTTCGAACCGCTGGCAGAGCCGAGAGACATCACTCTGGATTAACCATCCCATCAGATATAAGAATGGCAATTCCACTCTGGGAAATTTTTCATGCTGTGTATCATCTGCAAGCAGCCCATCAGTAATGGCCCTCAGGCCAGCTTGTATTCTGTATACCATGGCCGAAAGCAGGCCCAATCTTGCTCCATACACCAACCGTACTGCGGGCCATATGGTGTTGCGATGAATACGATTCGCAGACGCTATAGCAGGCACTACCCATCGGCGTAGCCAGACAGAGAGGAAGCCAGCCAGTTGAGCTTCCTTTGACAAAGGCATGCGACAATGCCACATATAACTAAAGGCTTTAGTGCCTGCAGGATAACCCCTATCTCCTCATCGAGAATATAATCTGAAGCTCCTGCATCTTCAATGAGGTCATCGACTGTATTGGCGCTAAGCATGCTCAGGAGGTTCAAGGGCTTATCTCTGTTATCTACAACCTTGTCCGGCTTAGCATTTCTGGCCTGATGGAAGAAGAGGTAGGATGCCCATTTGTTGATATGATCCAAATCAGAGGGCTCTTTGTAGAAGGTGGCACAGGCAAGATAGTGGCTCATCATCTTCTGGTACACTGCCACTGCCCGAGGGTTTATATCCCTCAGCTGCCTGTTTGTGGGATAATACTCTTCAAAAGGAGTATCTCCCATTGACAGCATTGAAATCTCTGTCATCTCATGAAGGGCTAAGCCCAACTCACCTAGTGGAGTGGCGAAAGTCCCAATAAGCGAATTGTATCGCTCCATCAAAGCTAAAAACAAGTTGGGGTTGACAGGCAACCCAACACTAGTGGCACTCACAGCCGCAAACAAGCCAATACTCTCCAGCTCCATCTGGAAGTACTTCAGGGCCCAGGCAGTTAAACTGGCCTATCGAATATTCCCGGGGCTAAGTCATCCAATGGTACGAGGGTTAACCTTGGGGTACACTCCTTCCTGCCCCATAAAGTCATTGCAAAAAGTCGATATTTGAATCGGCTGGATCAGTGAAGTATCTTCACTCGGGACGCTGCCCGACAGTAATCCTCTGAAAGGCATAACAGGGCCTGAAGGACTGCTCATGAAGGCTCCTCGGTTCAATCCTTTCTTGTATGAGATCTTCCCTGGCTGTCCATGAAGATCTGGAGTCAGAGTCCACATCATCTTCCTAGGATGTGTGGCATGGAAGAATGCCGATATAGGATAATCTCTGGGCATCCAAGGCAGATACATGACCGTGCCCTCAGCAGAAAATACCCAATCTTTCTTCTTGGGCTTAGTTTTGGATTGTTTGTCGATAACATCTCCGAATAAGAAACCTGGTTTCTTATATTCAGTCCCATCTATGTATGTCAGGGGCTCCCCACTGATCATACTTAGCAGCATTCGTTCTCCTTGGGACGAGATCAGAGTTTCCCTTTCTTGAGGATACTCGATTCCAGAGATGAGGAATGTCACATAGGACAAGTCCTCCAGATTGCTGGAATTCAGCATCCCAACAGCAGAGCCCATCACTTCAGGCAAATGAGGGATCTGTAAGTCCACTGCAAAATACAAGAAAATAAGTCAGTTTTACGGTAGACGCTACACTCTTGCAGGATACGCCAAAGACTAACAGTCTGAGCTTTTACGCCGGACTGCAAAAACTTGAGTCTTACACTGGAATCTATTTCTAGTACATAAAACTCAAGGTTGGCAATATACGCCAAAATCTAACAGTCTGAGCTTTTTATGCCAGACTGTCAAAATTTGAGCTTTTACGCCGGACTGCAAAAACTTGAGTCTTACGCTAGAATCTATTTCCAGTGCGTAAAACTCAAGGTTGGCAGTATACGCCAAAATCTAACAGTCTGAGCTTTTTATGCCAGACTGCCAAAATTTGAGTTTTTACGCCGGAATTTACATCCAGCGCATAAAACTCAAAGTTTGTAGTATACGCAAAATTTCGATAATCTGAGTTTTTACATCGAACTGCAAAAATATAGAGTTTTTACGCTGACACATTAGAATATATGGACATATTGTTTCATATACACATACAACATGTACGGAGGGCTCTCTATTCCTCTCGAAGTCTTTACCTGTGATGCCCGGAGCACAGCTCGACGGCGGAGCACTTCGTTCAGATCGGGGCTCGCTCAGCCTAATGGGAGTTGCTCGTGCTTGAGCAGAGGAGCGAGATAAGGAAGCTGTTTTCTTTCCCTTAGTAGTGGAAGCCTGTTTCGGTGCCATGGCAAAGCTCAAAGTTCTCAGAAAAGAGACGAAGACGAAGAGTTCTCAAAGAGACAAAGGGTTTTGCAAAGACAGATAAAGGGTTTCTCTCTCAAGACCTTAGGCTATTTATAGAGTTCGGATAACTCTTCGAATCCCTAACCAAATCCGATATTTAATAGTCGGTTATGATTTGGGACCATGTTAGCCTATCATTTAAAAAAGAAGACGGACAGTCATGCTGTGTAACGGATCCAGATTTTACGCGCAGAGCAGATCTATGATTTTACGCTCAGAGGCTACAAATCTACGGTTTTACGCTCAGAGGCTACAAAACTATGGTCTTACGCTCAGAGGCTACAAATCTACGGTTTTACGCTCAGAAGCTTTTACGCTCGAAATCTACAAATCTATGATTTTACACTCAGAAGCTATAGAAGGCCAATTACAAGGGTTTACGCAGAAAATGCTCCGTTTTGGCTACAAAACATTCCAAGTGCCTGAAACACACAGACGTCAGCATGAAAGTTGACTCTTCTTTTTGGGCCATTCAGAATCCTTTACATCTAAGTTCAAGTATGGCCTGTTCGGCGAACATTTCTCGCCCTATTTCGAGTGATTTTTTGGGAAACCATTCTTGAAGATGATGGTCTGAACAAAAAATTTTCGTATCAAAAAAGTGACAATTCAGAATTCTATGCGACTCCTCGTCCAAAAATAGCATGACAATTGGATCTTCAAGACAACTTAATGCTAAAGAGATTTTTACGCATCTTCTGTTACGCATAAAAGATGGGACGTGACCAGATAAGCGTTTATCAGAGTCAGCGTAAAATTACCCAGACGTGTGGAAGCTGCACATTATCAGACTTCTTCACAGCAAATATGGCAAATCAGCAATGCGTAAAAGAAGACAAGTTTATTAATCATGATTACATATGATGAAAATCCAGTTTATAAAGGATTTTTTATTTTTATGATTACATATGATGGAAATCCTTTTTTTTACAAAGGATTTCTCATTAAAGATCACACTGGGAATCTGTTTTGCCAGGTTCTCAATTGGTGGATATCTTTTTCTTCTCAAACTACCTACCTACGTCCAGCTTCATAATAGGAGAAAATACAGCTAGCAAGCTGTTTGGTCCGATGAGACCCCTCCTCTCTCCTGGACGAATCACCATATATAATTACTGATTATCCCGAGCAAAGGAAGCTTCGATATGCTTACATGATTCATCGTTGCAGAGGATATTTGCTCGAAGTTGCCTCATTTTACGGCTCCTTACATGCTGGAAGAGTATGGAAAGACAGGTTCACTCGTTTGCCTTTATATAGGCAGAAGAGAACATACCAAATCCCAACAAATTCCTAAAATTCATCGAAAAATCAGCCTCGCAGAACGAGTCAAATTTGACCATTTTATGCTTCATTCAAAGTATTTCAAATTACAAGGAATTTGAAAACTTTGAAGGGGGTCTTGTAGAAGCATGAAAAATATGCTTGGGAATTATACGCGTAAAACCTCCAACGTGCATGAAGCCCGCGTAAAATAGAGCTCCAGCGCTGTGTGGCATAAAATATGACTTTAGAGCTATTGGCGTACAACAGAGCTTCAACGCTATCCAGCGTAGAATAGAACTCCAAAATCACCCGCGTAAGGCAGCACTTCCAGGCTGTTTTGGCATAAAAATATTGCTACACTCCGGCGTAATCTATGTCTGCTTTTAATGCAGCATGAAGTTGTACGAGGAACACTTAATATTCCTCGAATGAACCTGTCAGACAAAATAGTGAACCTGACTCCTGACAAAGAGTATTGCCCGACGATCGAGAGGACGGCTGTAATTATGATTCTGCACAGAGGCCCAGGTTGTCATTTAGTGACATATCCTTAATACAAGTTGTTTTTACGCACTCAAGGAATATGCTGCCTATTTTACACAGGCAGAAATAAGCCTTTACGCTCAAGATGAGACGAAATCAAACGCCACGTCAAAAGCTGTTCTTTGTACAGAACTCGAGGCATATCTCTTTAGTTAATGCGCGAGATGGGGGCAGATCTCTGCATTTAATGCATGAGATTTTGTTCTATTTTTAATGACTAGGAGAGCTAAAATTAGGGCTAATACGCTCACATCATCATCCTTGCATGTTATGCCAACCAGGCTTTTTTTAACTATAGGAGTGCACCGTATGCTTTCTTCTCAAAATACGCCAACTCTGGCTATATTTGCAAAGGTAGGTGATAAGGCTATTTGGCCCAGAATACGCTCGAGACCTCAGTCAAGAAAGGATAATTGGCTATCTTTACGCTGGTTACCTATTATGCAACTACTTGGCTTTTACGCTAATAAGACAGCTATTTGGCTTTTACGCCAACCGGACAGCTACTTGGCTTTTACGCCAACAGGACAGCTACTTGGCTTTTATGCCAACAAGATAGCTATTTGGCTTTTACGCCAACGAGGTAGTTATTTGGCTTTTATACCAACCATCTTTATGAAGGGACAGTTACCTACGTGGCTTGCAGGCCATGATATTCGATGAGCGATTATACGCATTACCCCATAATGGGACATACGTCACACATGGATTCAAGAGATCATTCAGATGTGGATAACAGTTATTATAGCCGTCGCATAAAAGGTGCAACTCTCTCCACTAATTGGCTTTTATGCCGACTAGTCAGTTACTGTGACCGAGCTCTATAAATAGAGACTTTCGGTCATAGGAAATAGGGGGGAAATCAGAGAGAGAGCACATATAGGGAGTGTTGATTGACGACTTTGGCAACGACAATTCAATCCCTCTTGTAATCTTTGAAGCTCCTTCTTCTTCTACAGTACTTCATCGTCATCGTGTGGTCCAAGGGACAAAGTGACCGACCGCAAATCAGACTCCTATAGCAATTTTTCCCCAGAATCATTTTTTGTACTTAACATCCTCGTATAGGATTAATTATACTTCTTTTTCTTGTTTGTAAACAAAGAAAGTGTTTCATATAAACCTACTCTCAATTTCTTTTGTTTATCATCAAACAACAGTATTGTCCATATAGCAAACCAAGAATTGAGTGTGCTCGGCTTGATCATCAATACCCAGAGAGAACTTACCTTGGATATGACCTGAATGGTTTGACCTGACACATAATGTCGTATCTTCTGAATAGCAAATACCAAAGCGAGACATACTTATTTGATAATAAATGAAAGAAATATAAACGAGGTTTATATGAAACTCGCTCTTAGGTTCACAAACAAGAAGTACAATTAATCCTATACGAGAATATTAAGTACAATTTTTTAATCTGGGTATATATTGCTATAGGAGTCTGTCTGCAGTCGATTACTTTGTCCCTTGGACCATACGATGATGAAGAAGTGTCGTAGAAGACAGAAAGAAGCTTCAAAGGTTGCTAAAGAGAGTGGATGCTCGATGCCAAAGTCGTCGATCACTACTCTTTGCCTGAGCTCTGGGTTCTTCTCTATTGAAATCTGCGACCAATTTTTGACCTTTGATCTCTGTCAATAGAGGTCTCTATTTATAGAGTTTTAGTGACAGTGACCACTCAGTCGGCGTAGAAACTGAGTAGTGGAAAGTACAGCACCCTTTTACACGATGGTTAAAATAACCGTTGCCCGCATATAAATGACCTTTTGAATGAGCGTGTGATACTTGTCCCATTAAGAGACGATGCGTATAACTGCTGCGAAGATCATGACGTAAAAGCCACGTAGGTAGTTATCCCTCGCGTAGAAAATATTGGCGTAGAAGCCAATAACTGTCACCATGGCGTAAAAACCAAAGAGTTATCAAATCGGCATAGAAGTCGAGTAGGCGTAGAAGCCGAGTAGCCATAGAAGATAGCTGATCCTCCTCCCATGACTGAGGCTTGAACGAATTCTGGACCGAATAGCTTTAATACGCACTGATGCAAATGTAGCTTGAGTTGGCGTATTCTAAGGAGATAGCGTACAGTGTGCTCCCATAGCTGAGAATAGCCCGATGGCGTAATGTGCCAAAGTGATGATGTGGACGTTTTAGCCGAAATTACGGCTTTTAGAGATATAATCAAATCTCTTGCATTAAATGCAGAGATCTTCCCCCATCCTGCGCATTAAAAGCAGAGGAGTGTCTCGAAGATCTGCCATCATTCTGCGCATTAAATGCAGAGACGTGCCTCGAGCCCTGTACGAAGAGCAGCTTTTGACATGGCAGTCTGTTTGTCTTCTGCGAAGCGTAAGAAGCTCACGTCCGCCTGTGTAAAACTGGGCAGCGTATTCCAGAGGCGTGTCTCGAAGATCCGCCATTATTCTGCGAATTAAATACAAAGGCGTGTCTCGAAGATTTGCCATCATTTCGCGTATTAAAGGCAGAGGCGCATCTTGAAGTTTTGCCATCACTCTGCGCATTAAATGCAAAGACGTGCCTCGAGGATTTGCCACCATTCGGCGCATTAAATACAGAAACGTGACTCGAGCCCTGCATGAAGAGCAACTGATGATGTGGCAGTCTGTTCGTCTTCTGTGGAGCATAAGAAGCTCACGTCTGCCTGTGTAAAACTAGGCAGCGTATTCCCTTGTATGCGTAAAAGCAATTTACGCCAAGGAACTGGCACTAAACGATAGCCTGGGTTGCTGTGCCTCGCCATCATTATAACCGTCGTCTGGGTAGTCGTGCAGTACTCTTTGTCAGGAGTCAGACGTCAGGTTCACTGCATGATTTGACAGGTTTATTTCGGGGAATATGAAGCATTCCTCGTACACTTCAATGCTGCATTAAAGCGGATGAGTTTTACGCCATAAAGGCGATATAGCACCCTTTCTATGCTGAAGCAGCCTGGACATACTGCTTTACATGGATAGTTCTTGAGCTTATATTTTATGCTGTGCTCAGTGGAAAAGCTCTGTTGCACGCCGATGGCTCTGAAGTCATCTTTTTACGCTGCCCAGCATCAACATACTGTGTAGAGCTATCCAGTGTATTTTTTATGCTTCTACAAGACCCCCTTCAAAGCTTTCAGATTTCTCATAATTTGAAATGCTTTGAATGAAGCATGAAACGGTCAAGTCTGACACGTTCTTCAAGGCTGACTTTCTGGCAGAGTTATGGGGATTTATTGGGATTTGGTGCCTTCTCTTTTGCCTATATAAAGGCTGAGGAGTTAACCTATTTTTCCTATATTTCATTTACCATACAGAGATATTCGCCGGAGTTCGTCGGGTCAACTTGAGGAAGAAGAAGACCATGTTCTTCCAGCATGTAATGAGCCAAAAAAGAAGGCATCTTCGAGCAAATGTCCTCTGCAACGATGGATCATGGAAGGATTTCATAGCCTCCTTTGCTCGGGATAATCAGCAAGTTTGTATGGCGGTTCTTCAGGAGGAAGGAAAGGTCATTTTAGGCCACACAGCTTGCAAGCTATATCTTCTCCTGATACTTTCGTGGACGAGAGCAGACAAACTAGCTCTGTCCTCGAGTATTGAGTTGGGTAAAATACCTCAACTCAATCTGTCATGGCGTACGGAGGATGGGATCTGAATAATTTAGGCAGGCCCAATTTTGTGTCCTCCCGCCATTAATCATTTTCTTGTTAATCGATCGCGGAAACCGACTAACTGCTGAAGAAGACGGAGGAAGATCTCCACCAAAACAAGAACCTGGCAGAACAGATTCTGAGGGTGGCCTTCCAACGACGACGAGAAAATCCTTTGTAGACGGGATTTCCCTCATATGTAATCATGAAAATGAAGAAAAAAACCCTTTGTAGATTGGATTTCCCTCATATATAATCATGATTTAAATAAAATCATCTTCTTCTGTGCATATGATTATTTTGCCATATACTTTGCTGTAAAGTCGGAATATGTGTAGCTTCGACACGTCTGGTAGCTTTACGCCAACTTTGATAGAAAGAGTATTAGGTCCCGTCCTGTCTTTTACGCACAACTAAGGATGTACAGAAAGCCGCTTAGCATTTAAGTCGAGTATTCGAACCATCCTGTTGTTAGGAATGGGGAACCATATAGAATTTTGAACTGTCACTTCTGATAAACAGAATTTTTGTTCAGACCATCATCTTCAAGAATGATTTCTCGAGAATCCCTTGGAACAGGGCGAGAAACGGCTGTCAAACTGAGTCACCATCTTGAACTGTAGATGAAATATTCAGACTGGATCCTGGCTGAACTTCCAATCGATCCAAGGAGAATAGTCATTTTCTATGTTGAACTCTGTATGCTTCGGGTACTTGGGATATTTTGAGGTCAAGAAGGAGTATCTTCTGTGTGAACTCTTGCAATTGACCGCCTTGAGAATTGTTCAGATATACGTATACCTTGGCCTGCGTATTCTCAGATATGCGAAAAGTCATAGATCTGTAATATAGATGAGCATAAAATCATAAGTTTATAGCCTCTCGAGCGTAAAAGCTGCTGAGCATGAGAGCATCCGGCGTAGAAACTGTAGATTTGTACCCTCTGAAAAGAAAATCTTCCGAGCGTGAAGTTGTGGATCTGTTGCCTCTGAGCGTAAAAGCCACCGAGCATGAAATCATAGATTTGTAGCTTCTGAGCGTGAACTCGTAGGTTTGTAGCCTCTCTAGCGTAAAAGCTACCGAGCATGAAAGCATCCGGACGTAAAACCATAGACTTATAGCCTGTGAGCGTAAAACCGTAGATCTGTAGCTGTCGAGCGTAGAAAGCTCCTTAGCGTAAAACCACGAATCTGCTTTGCACGAAAACTTTTTGAATTCGCTGACTATCCGTCTTCTCTGAGTAATAGGCTGACGTAGTCCCCAATCATAACCGAATATTAAATATCAGATTTGGTTCGGGGTTCGAGGAGTCCATCCGAACTCTATATATTCCCCAAGTTTTTGAGAGAAAAATGTTTTATCTGTCTTTTGCAAAAGAAAGAAAGCCTTTGACTCTTCAAGTTCTTCTTCGTTTCCTCTCCGAGCCTTAAGAGTTTTCAGTAATGTCCCTGAAACAAATTCCCTCCTCTAAGGGAAAGAAGGTTGACTCTTCTTCTCGCTCTTCTGCCCAAGCGAGAGCGACTTCCGTCGGGCAAGGCGAGCTTCATTCGGAACGAAGTGTCCCGCCGATGAGCAGTACACCCGGCCTTAAAGGTAGAGATTTTGGGACGTAAAAGAACGACTAAAATCCTTCGCACACGTTGTATGTGAACGCACTAGGTCATCTTCTGTGCTGATAGCCTCTTCGAGGAAGATGATGCACATAGATGTTTCATCTTTTACGCCTACATTTCTAATGTGTCAGCGTAAAAACTCTATATTTTCGCAGTCGGGCGTAAAAGCACAGACTGTTGAAACTTGGCGTATACTATAAAATTTGAGTGTTACGCTTCTGGATGGCAATTCTGGCATAATAACTCAAACTTTGGCAGTCTAGCGTAAAACCCAGACTGTAAGATTTTTTGTGTATACTGCCAGTCTTGATTTTTATGCCATGGAATAAGATTCTAGCATAAAAGATCAAGTTTTTACAATCTTGGCATAAAGCACAGACTGTTGATTTTTGACATATGCTGCAAGATTGCCTAGTGTAGAAACTGACGTGTCTTTATTGCATTTTACAGTTAACTTGCATGCGTCTCCGCTGGCCGAGGTGATGGGTTCCGCTGCCGGGATGCTTCATTCTAACTACCTGAAGGATTTGTCCCACGTGACATTTCCCATCTCTGGACCCCAATATCCTGAAGGAAGGAGAATCCTGATATCGACTCAAGGTGGGCTAACACTGTTGAACATGATCAACGGAGAGCCCCTGACGTACATAGACGGGGACCAATATATAAAGCCGACTTTTCTCTTCGTGGACATGATTGACAAACAGTCCCAGACGAAGCCCAAAAAAGAACTCTGGGTTTTCCCTTCCGGGGGCTTGAATCTGTATCTGCCCAAGATGTTGAGAGACTATCCCATCTCGGCATTCTTCCATGCTACACATCCCAGGAGGATGTCGTGGACGCTGACTCCCAATCTTCACGGCCGGCCGGGAAAGATATTTCATCAAAAAGGATCTGACCAAGGGTCATTTGTCAGCCGTCCTTCCGGCTCTGTGATGCCGTTCAGGGGATTGTACCCAGGCAGTATCCCGAGTGAAGACAGCTTGGTGCACCAGCCGGTCTAGTTATCGACTTTCTGCAATGATTTCATGGGGCATGGGGGAGTACCCCAAGGTTATCCTCGGACCAATGGATGGATCACCCCAACAAATCTTCGATGGGCTCGTTTAGCTGACTGGGCCCTAAAGCCTTTCCAGACTGAGCTGGAGATCATTGGTCTGTTCGCAGCTATGAGTACTACCAGTGTTGGGTTACCTCTCAACCCCAACCTATTTCTGGCTTTGATGGAGTGATATATCTCGCTCACTGGGACTTTCGCCACTCCACTGGGGGAGTTGGGATTGGCCCTCCACGAGATGGTAAAGATTTCGAGACTGCCAATGGGGGATACTCCTTATGAGGAGTACGTTCCCACAAACCGGGAGCTGGGGGATTCAGACCCTCGAGTAGTGGCAGTGTACCAGGAGCTGATGTGCCACTACCTTGCTTGCACCACTTTTTATGGTGAGCCCTCAGATTTGGCTCATACCAATAAATGGGCGTCCTAGCTCTTCTTTTATCGGGCCAGGACTGCTAAGCCGGAGAAGATCTTGGATAGCAAGGATCAGCCTTTGAATCTTCTGAGCGTGCTTAGTGCTCAGGTTATCGACGATCTTATGGAAGATGCTAGGGCTCCGGACCAGATTCTCGACGAAGGGATAGGAAAATATCCTGCAGGCACTAAGGCCTACAGTTATTTAAGGCATTACCGTAGGCCTCTATCCAAGGAAGCTCAACTGGCTGGCTTCCTCTCCATATGGCTGCACCGACTAGTGGTACCCGACATCGTATCTGCGGATCGCATTCACCGCAACACGCTATGGCCTGCAGTGCGTCTGGTATTTGGGGCAAGACTGGGCTTGCTCTCTGCCATGGTGTGTCATATACAAGCTAGCCTGAGGGCAATTACTGATGGGCTGCTTGCCGATGAAACTCGGCGTGATAGCTTTTCCAGGGTAGAATTACCATACCTGTATTTGATGTGATGGTTAATTCTCTATAACCCTAGGGTGATGTCTCCTGGCCCTGGAAGTAGTTTGGGGGGTAATTTCTTGCTGAATTACAAGAATTCCTCCTGGAACTTGACCACAGTTTTAGACTGTCGGCGGGCGCTGAACTTCAGTCACATCTGGAAGCTCTTCTGCATTGTCCCCTCTGTACATCTCAATAAATAGGGGATCAGACTTCAGGATATAGGCGACGGGAAGACCATTCTTTCTCCTGAGGCTTTTCATTGGTTGGTCTGCATTAGACCTTCCCATTTACTGTATAGAAGTGAAGACCATTACTTATTGGAGCCCTACCTGCCTAGTCGGCTTGTCAGGTAGTTTGGTTATGACCAATGGCATGTGGGCAATATCGTTACCAGCTTCAGGTCCAGGGGCAGACTCATTGATGGAGCGAGAGGATGGCGATACTTCATTATGGGTTGCACTGAAGCAATTTTTACCATGCCCATTATTTCACTCTCCATAGAGCTGCGCATCCTCCACTCGTATGCCCATTTCTATGTGGCAACCAACACCTTCCATCGCGATTTTAATATGCATGAAAATTTTAGGGTGCCCTCCTCTAAGTCTGCAGGAAGAGATGAAGTCCCCTCGATCTCTTCAGATGAGGGTGAAGATTCCGTGAATCCAGATGAGCCTATGTTGGCGGTGCCGAGGGGTAAAATAACTCCGCCAACAGGGCCTCTAGTAATCTCTGGTAAGCGAAGGGATCCTGTTTCGAAGGAGACTTTCCCTCGCAAGAGGAAGAAGAAGACGGTTACTCGTCCTCTCAGGATTCCCGGCAATGAGGCTCCTAGAAGTGAGCCTGCATCTCCCCCTGTTGGGGATGATTCTTTGATTGGAGGTTCCTCGCCTTTTAGAGAGGGAACCTCTACAGTTCCGGCTGGCGGTGCCGAAGAATTTCTGCTTGAGGCTGCTATCGCTGCTACCACTTCAGGTAGTGGTACGAGATTGCCTTCGAGGCCGAGTTGAATAAGGATATCTTTATCCAGATCAGCATCGAGAGAAACCCTTGCCATGTCTGTAGGTGCACCCAGCGAGATTCCAGTCGATGAACCTCGGTTAGAACTTAACGAGGACCTGAAAGAATATTTGCCAGTGTCAGTTGACACACCACCTTCTCCAGGTATGACAGCTTGCTTAGCATCATTAAGGAATAATTTAGCTGTACTGGCTGCAGACGCGACATATATGTCATCGGCCATGGGTAAATATCGTCTTTACGCCTCTTTTTTAGAAAAATTAACATCATGTTGATATTAACTTTCTTTTGTCTTCTTTTTAGGAGAAGACATCTACGGGGAGGGCAGTATTGACGCGCCTTTTGGCACTATTTCAGCTCCTGGCGATGGCATGGAGGTGCCTGACTTCGAAGAGGAGACATTTTTGGGTGCCGGTTTGCCCGAAGTGGTTCCGATATCTCAGGAGGAGGATGAGCCTGTCATTATGACAATGCCTCCTTCGAGTACGCTAGTCACTCTAGCCATTGTCGGTGCCTCTTTCTGTGTCGTACCACCTGTTGAGGCGACGACTGTGGCAACGTCATCGGCAGTCATTCCTAGAGGGGGATTCTCTGATATTGCAGCCACTCCCAGCACCTATTTGAATCTCACCAAGTTGGTTGAGCAGTTTTCTACCATTTTCTATGCCACTTTGAAGACGTTGATATCAATGGTGCTGGAAAAGAATTTAGGCTTCGAGGCTATGAGGATATCCTGTAACCTTACTATAGCGTAGATTAGACATTTCAGTGACACTGGAAGAGCTGATGCGCTAGAGCAGATAGTTAATAGTTTGGAACAACCCATTAACGAATATTTGCAGCTATCTCGAGGCAACGACGACGGTCTCGTTCAAGCTAGATTCGACTCCTTGACTGCAGAGCTTGCTGGGGAACTGGAATCTCTAGACAAATCCATCCAGGAACAACAGCAGGAGATGGATCACGAGCGTGCCGAACTGGAGTACGTCATTCCTCAGCTGACTAAGTGCAAAGTCGAATATGAGGAAGTGACAGCAAGGGTCCGCAGTTTGAGAGATAAACTCGCTCGAGCGGAGGAGGAGGCTGTTTCTTTGTCGGCAACTCGAGATGTGCTGAATTATCGTAGGGAGACCGCCCAGCAAAATTTGACGCATATGGTATTGTCCATACGAGTTTCGTACATGCTCGGTCCAAGCTAGCTGCTTTGAACAATAATGCAGCAAGGTTGGAACGGGCTCGCGCTGACATCTTGAACTCCCGGGATGAGAGAATGGCTGCTCTGGCATGGCAGATTCGCGACCTAGCTGCTCCCCCCGAGTGATGTACTTTTTTGCTTTCTAATGTAATTTTGCTCTTTCTGGGAATAATAAAGAGGTTTTCATCTGACTTTGTGGACCCATCATTTTGGAATATAAATGACAGGTTTGGGTGAAATTGATATTCGGGACCACCTCCATCACACTGTGGCATTGAGGACATGCCACAGGTTTTTCGTCAGGGGACTTGAGCTGGGTCAAGTATGCATCCGCCTGCATTAATGCTTCACTCAGGGCTTGACGAGTGTCTTGAGAGAGCCTGAGTCGTTCGAAGATGGACAACCTGGCTGGTGTATTAGCCAATTGGGCCAGGATGTCGAAGTTGTATGGCTTCTCTAAACCTTCGTTTTGAATGTTTTTTAAAGGTTTAACAAAGTGCACTTCTTTTTGCTTTCCTTTGTCCATCGAAGTTGGTCTTGAAGGACCGATCTCTGGTATAACGGGTCCCGATTCCGAAGGCTTGGTAGCTGAAGCATCTGCCGGTGCATCTTCCTGACTCGCTTCATAGTCCTTGAGGTAAGCTTTCCCTAAACGGGTTCCAATAGCTAAGACCTCATCTTCTGATGCTGAGTGTACCGTAACCGTGTAACATGGTTTATGTTTCGACTTCTTCTTAGACTTAACCTTAGCGGCTTGAGTCTCTTTCTCGATCTCTGACACCAGATCTGGATGAACCTATATGATCTCGCCCCGCTGGGTAGTTAGGGATAGCAGGTCATAATTTTGACCCCTAGCTGGAGGGAGATTAATGATGTTCCTCGTTGTCCGAGAAATAGGTGTAACACCGTCTGGGACTTCCTGGGGAGGCAGATTTCCAAATTGCAGAGAGATCATGTTGGCTGTGACCGTCTTCTCGCTGTTGCGCAGAGTGATGGCCTTAGCATCGATCAGCTCCTGGATCTTCCTCTTCAGTACATAACACACTTTTGTAGGGTGGTGTATGTATCTATGAAAGATACAGTACTTGGGGTAATTAGTACTGCCGACTTCATTAGGCCGCTTCTCTTCAAGAAGGGTAATCTTGCCACTTTTGACGAGACACTCGAATATGCTCGGAATATCGTCGTCGTCGAAAGAGTATACTTTAATGGGCCTGGAAGTCCCAGGTTTCGTCTGCGTGGTTGCCGCAGTCTTTTGCTGGACGTTTTGATTGCCAGAGCTTCTTTTCCTTTGGAACCACGAGGATAGTCACTGTTGGAGATGACCTCTTGCCTCTATCGGAGGCAGAGATCATGTTGCCATTATCAGGCGCCTTCCGACTGTTGTCCTCGGCAGCTACCGCTGAGATGATGAACGAGGGCCAATCATGGAACTGATATGGTCCTGTGAACACCGAGATTACGGAAAGAAGGTTCTTCCTGCAAATTTCCACCAATGCCGAGTCTGGAACTCTGGGAGGCATTTGCAAAGTAGCTTGACGAAAATGTTCGATGAAGGTGCGAACGTCCTCTTTTTCCTTCTGCTTCACTTCGATGAGAGAGGACATAGACATGTCCATCCCTCCCTCGTAGAATCTTGCGAAGAATAAGGCTTAAAGTCTACAAAGAAAGTAATGCAGTTGTCCGCCAGGCTACAGTACCACTGGTAAGCCACTCCCGAGAGACAGCCCTTGAACACCCGAGTGAGGAGGGCATCGTTCCCCTGTAGTAACACCGTCATTATACTGAAGTAGTTCATGTACTGACTCGGTGATATTTTACCCTCGAACAGAGCCATGGTCTGTGGTTTGTATTTAGGAGGGAAAGGGGCCTCTTCCCAGATAGCCGGGTAAGGCTAGTTGATTCCCAATTTCTTGAGCTGATCTTTGTGCTTCAAGGCATCAAATTGGGCTTTCAAGTCCCGTACTGCCTGCATCAAATTTTCAACCGGTAGCGGGACCGCAGAGTGGTGGGGAATCGGTTGTATCACGACTCCAACGGGAGGTAATACATTCTTCGAGTGAGAAAGTGGAGGAACTGCTGACTCCTTATCTAGAGCAGGCTCTTGGATCGTGTTGGATGGTGGTAAGTCTAACCCCACACGTATCTGAGTTGGAGGGATCGATGCATTAGCCATTACAGCTGTGTGTCGAGTCAGCATCATCTGGTGCATGTTCTCCATCATGGATTGCATCTCTTTTAGAGATGTCTCCAGTACAGTAATGCGTTGCTCAGTGCTCCCGGACGAGAAAACTTCCTCGCGTTCATCTCCAATGGCATAAACTCCCATCTCCCTGGGTGTCATTGAAAGATTAGTATAGGTCTCTGTAGAAGTTGACTCTATACTTTCGGTATTTGATTCGGGAGACTGGCGACCCCCAGCATCGGAATAAGAAGAGTACGAAGCCGGTTGTTGTAACCTCGAACGAGTGTTTTAGAATACCCCAGCTTCAGTATTCCTAAGGAGCTTGTTGAATCTCCTTCGGCTCAGAGTTCTAGAGGGATGACGTCTTGAGCTCGACCTTCCTCTAGGTATGTGTGAAGCCATGTTCACTGATGCATGTGTAGGCTCTTCTTTTTGGAAAGATGGAGAGTAGCTCAACCGGTCGAAAACCGACAGTTTTGCTTTAGAACTACAATAATTAACTACAATCCTATGACTATTACAACAGTTCTCGCTAGGAGGCGTAATAGACATGCTGGAAGATCCTCTCTCCTTGCGTTTTTGGATCAGATACTCACGCAGGTCAGGAGGAGTTACAGAAGAAGAAGATGGCTTGTTCCTTCTGTTCACATCAGTGGGCATGCGGATGTTGGGAACCATAGTTTTCCCTGTGCCACCCGTATACAACAGGTTGGCCATCTGGGCAACGGATAATCCCCGAGGAGGGTGTCTTTTCGCAAATTGATCATTCTTTACGCTGAGGGGCTTCCCCTGGCATAATTTGGAGCTCTGCTCAGGTTGGCGTAAAGCTGAGGATATCCTCAGTCGGCCGTCAGCCTCTCGCGTATTCCGGAGGGCGGGCAGATTCTTTCCTTGCTGGCATAAAAGTCGAAAAGTTGAGCAGTCTGTCGCTTGCTTTCCTTTGCGTAGATTGCAGGGATCATCTGCTTTTCCACGAAGGGAAGATGCATTTTTATGCATGGAGCGTGTTTGGAATTTCTGATTTGGCGCTAAAGCATTGCCAAAAATTCTGTCTGCCACGTCATTGACGGGAGACTGGATTTTACGCGCAGAGCACGGAGTATACTTCTGGACTAGCTCTGAGGCATTGCCAAAAGTTTTGTCTATTCCGTCAGTGACGGGAGACTAAATTTTATGCGCAAGGCGCGGAGGGAGCGATGCTACAACCTCGTTGGTCGGAGAGATCGAAGAGTCGGGAGGAATGGTAGGGGATGTCTTGGGCATCCAGACCTTACGCAGCTTCCTGTTGTCTTGGACAGAGAGAGAGTGAGAGCTACCCCCTGTTCGAAGTATGTCTTCGTAGGCAGACTGGTCGAACTGGACGACCAGTGTCTTCTTCACGGATCCTACGGATACCGCATCGTGTTGAGCAATTGCTTCCTCATCAGAAGAGAAAGATGTCCCCAGCAGAGTCACCATCTTGTGTTTGATAATAAACAAAATAAATAGAAACGAGGTTTATACGAAACCCGCTGTTAGGTTCACAAATAAGAAGTACAATTAATCCTATACGAGGATGTTAAGTACAATTTTTTAATCTGGATAAATATTGCTATAGGAGTCTGATCTGCAGTCAATCACTTTGTCCCTTGGACCACACGATGATGAAGAAGTGTCATTGAAGACAGAAAGCAGCTTCGAAGGTTGCTAAAGAGAGTGGATGCTCGATGCCAAAGTCGTCGATCACTACTCTTTGCCTGAGCTCTGGGTTCTTCTCTCTTGAAATCTGCGACCAATTTTTGACCTTTGACCTTTGTCAATATAGGTCTCTATTTATAGAGTTTTAGTGACAGTGACCACTCAGTCGGCGTAGAAACCGAGTAGTAGAAATATAGCACCCTTTTACACGATGGTTAAAATAACCGTTGCCCGCGTATAAATGACCTTTTGAATGAGCGTGTGATGCATGTCCCATTAAGAGACGATGCGTATTGCGAAGATCACGGCATAAAAGCCACGTAGGTAGTTATCCCTCGCGTAGAAAAGGTTAGCGTAGAAGCCAATAACTGTCACCATGGCGTAGAAGACAAAGAGTTATCAAACCGGCATAGAAGCCGAGTAGGCGTAGAAGCCGAGTGGGCATAGAAGTGGGCGTAGAAGCCGAGTGGGCGTAGAAGCCGAGTAGGCATAGAGGATAGCTGATCCTCCTCCCTTGACTGAGGCTTGAGCGAATTTTGGACCGATTAGCTTTAATTCGCACCGATGCAAATAAATCTTGAGTTGGCATATTCCAAGGAGATAGCGTACAGCGTGCTCCCATAGCTGAGAATAGCCCGATAGCGTAATGGGCCAAAGTGATCATGTGGACGTTTTAGCCGAAATTATGGCTTTTGGAGATATAATCAAATCTCTTGCATTAAATGCAGAGATCTGCCCCCATCCTGTGCATTAAATACAGAGGCTTATCTCGAAGATCTGCTATCATTCTGCGTATTAAATGTAGAGACATGCCTCGAGCCCTGTACGAAGAGCAGCTTTTGATATGGCAGTCTATTTGTCTTCTGCGGAGCCTAAGAAGCTCACGTCCGCCTGTGTAAAACTAGGCAGCGTATTCCAGAGGCATGTCTCGAAGATCCGCCATTATTCTGCGTATTAAATACAGAGGCATGTCTCGAAGTTTTGCCATCATTTCGCGCATTAAATGCAGAGGCGCATCTCAAAGTTTTGCCATCACTCTGCCCATTAAATACAGAGACGTGTCTCGAGGATTTGCAACCATTCGGCGCATTAAATGCAGAGACGTGCCTCGAGCCCTGCATGAAGAGCAACTGATGACATGGTAGTCTGTTCATCTTCTGCGGAGCGTAAGAAGCTCACTTCTGCCTGTGTAAAACTAGGCAGCGTATTACCTTGTATGCGTAAAAGCAGTTTACGCCAAGGAACTGGCACTAAACGACAGCCTGGGTCGCTGTGCCGCGCCATCGTTATAACCGTCGTCTGGGTAGTCTTGCAGTACTCTTTGTCAGGAGTCAAACGTCAGGTTCACTATATGATTTGACATGTTCATTTCGGGGAATACGAAGCGTTACTCGTACACTTCAATGCTGCATTAAAGCGGATGAATTTTATGCCATAAAGGCGATATAGCACCCTTTCTACGCTGAAGCAGCCTGGATATACTGCTTTACTCGGATAGTCCTTGAGCTTATATTTTACGCTGTGCTCAGTGGAAAAGCTCTGTTGCACGCCGATGGCTCTGAAGTCATCTTTTTACGCTACCCAGCATCAACATGCTGCGTAGATCTATCCAGCGTATTTTTTATGCTTCTACAATCCTTTCCCACCGAATTATATCGATGTTCAACGCCGACTATCATGTGACTAAGATAATAGATCGCCTGTTCATGGCATTCGTCACTCTCATGTGCAAGAAAAGATCCTAGAGAGTGATCTATTTCTCGAAATACAATAAAAAGGGTTTCCCTACGATCGAAGACACCAGAACTAGCATATTTGTTAAATATCGTTTGATGTCTTCAAATGCTTGTTGACATACTTTATTCCAGACAGGATACACCTTTCTTTATTAACTGAGTGAAGGGTCAACACCATCCCAAGATATTACAGATGAACCTCCTAATGTATGCTAGAGGACCTTGCAGACCATGGAGTTCTTTGAGATTACATAGCGGATGCATTTCGAGGATAGCTTTAATTTTATTGGGGTCAAGGTGAATAATTTTGGAAGTTATAACAAATCCAACAAACTTGCCACTGGAGACTCCTATAAAGGATTTAGTTGGATTCATCTTCAACTGGTGGTGGCGCAACAATTCGATCATAGTCTTCAAATCTTGAATGTGATCATCTTTTTAGAGGCTCTTGACAGTGTTGTCATCCATATATCATTCTACTAATTTTTGTAAATACTTCTAGAAAATCGTACTCGTAGCTTATTGGTACATTGCACCCATATTCTTCAAGCCGAAGGGCATGACTGTATAATAGTAAACTCTGAACGATTACGAGATGAGGTATGTTTTTGTCAGCATGTGACATCTTGATCTAATTGTTTCTTGAGAATCTATCCATGAAGGACATACGTTCAAAGCCACATATATCATTAATCATGACATCTGTGATGGGAAGAGAAAATTTATCTTTTGGACAGGCCGAGTTCATATCTCGATAATCTAAGCAGAACCAGACTTTTATATTTTTTTTCATAACTAGAATGACATTGGCTACCCAATCTAGATGTTGCTCTTATCGAACGATGCCATATGCTATGAGTTTCTTGACTTCTGCATCAATTGATCCAACTATCGTTGTTGCTATTTTGCCGATTTAGCAATCGAAAGAATATTGAGCCTGTGTGTGGCTATTTGAGGATCTAGGCCAAGCATATCCTCATAACTCTAGGAGAAGATATCGATATAATCCTTTATTAGCTGGAGTAAGGCATATTGATCTTCTTCAGGAAGACTCTTGCAAATAAAGATAGGTCTTGAGGAAGATTCTTCTTCTACATCAATTTATACTATTTTATCCGCTGTAAGTTGTTAACGTTGCTCAAACCAAGCTCCCATTAGGTATCTATTTATTGTGCCCTTGGATCATTTTCGAATGGTTTCAATAGTTCAACGTCTTCTTTATCTGGGGTTGTTGACACCATATTTATAAAGAAAATATGTTTGAATATATCACCCATGCTTTCATCAGAATCCTACAATAATGAATCAGAGGAATAATAATGCATCTTTTCTTCTGATTCTCAACTTTCATGACTTGTTAGTAGTGTAATATATCCCAAACCACGATCAGTCTGTTGGTAGTATATTTTCAGCTTGCCTTTAGGAGAGAGATGACATATAGGAGTCCGTATGCCTTTTCTATAATTTAGTCCCAAGCCAGATTTTAAATTTTAGCCCATCCTTTTTATGATGTTCTTAGCTGGTTGGTTGTAACGATATAGTTGTATCTTTCCCATATCTTCGTCAATACCATCAGTCTGGATGACTTTTTGTTTCAAGCTTTGCCAAAAATTATATAACATTGCTTGTCCTGTCTCGCTGGGACTATATGGTATGCCTCCTCAAAAGGTTATATGGTAAACCATATTGGAATAGAGATGCCACGGGTATGGACAGAGGTTCATAGAGGTGAAGAACCTGTAAGAAATTTTTAGTAAAAGGGTTCAACATCAATGTAGTGGGAAGTAGAGTCTTCTTTATTCATGAAATACAAAATTTCTACATCTTCCATATAGTCGACAGAATCATCAGCCCTGACAGGATGCTTGGTAAGATTGATGACTATGGGTTGATTCACTAATATTGATGGCTTGTTATGATGATGATCGATAACATGTGGTTTATTCTCCATTATTGGTTATTCATTGCATCGATGGTTGATGACAAGTAGAGATGACTTGTGTAAGTCAATGCTTAGAGACTTTGAGGGAGTTGAACTAGTTGTACGTCCTTTGACTCTGATTATCAGAGGCTCTTCTTTTGGAGTATTTTCATCTTTATCACTAGCTTGATTAGCTTCCTCTTTCATATACTCAAGTGTATAAAGTACAGAGTTAGCGAAATGGTCTTCGACACCTTTAAAATGGTTGAGGTCGGCTACCTCTGTTTTGACCTCTTCTCTACTATTCATATACTTGAATAATTGATGTAGCATGGAGGGTACAATTTTATGATCATGTATCCATGGCTATCCCAACAAAATATTATAGGATATGTCAGAGTCAATCATATAGCATGTGATTTTAGTACGTAGATTGTCTATGTAAAATTTAGGCATATCTTTCCTAGTGGTTTACTTCTTCCAGCATTGAAGCCTAGAATGGTAGTACTGGTAGCAGGCAGGTAGTGCATCGGTATCTTCAATTCTCTTAGTAGACTTTTAGGTATGATGTTGAGTGAATAACCAGGGTCAATGTGGATCCGGTTCACCTTAATAGATCCGATGTAACCGGGATAATACAGAGGCCTGTCATGGTGATTATCTTTTTGTAGCATGTCAACTTACATGAAAGTGATATTAGAAATCTTCTCGATCACACTATGGCATTGAGGACATGCTAATGCCTCTTTATCAGGAGTATTGAGTTAGGCTAAGCATGAGCCCTCATGTATCAGAGCTTCGCTCAAAGCTTTACAGTCTTATTCGACAAACGAAGCAACTCGAATATGGAGAGTCGGGCTGGGGTATTAGCTAGTTGTTCCAATATGTCAAAATTATAGGGCTTTTCAAGTACTTAGGGTATATTATTCTTCAGGGATTTGTCGAAGCATACTTTCTTTTACTTTTCTTTCTCAACCGTAGTAGGCTTTCGAAGGACCAGGTTCGGTTATTACCGGAGCTGTAGAAGTTGTTAAAGAAAGAAGAGTGTTAGGAATTTCTTCTGGGATAGATTCATAAGTTTTATGATAATCTTTGTGAGACCTGGTAAAAGTCATGGCTTCTTCTTCGGGCATTGGAGAAAGAAGTACTATATTACATGACTTGAGTTTTTTTTTATCATGCCCTTTCTTGGGGTGAGTTTGTGGGCTGGTCTCATCGTAGTCCAATCCACTAAGGGATTTATTGGACTGTCCTTGAAGTTTTAGAGGAATATATCACCCCTTGCCAAAGTTTAAACCTTCAACTTTCTGGAAATCATGCCCCATTTTTTGCATCAGGCGTATCGCTTGTTGGCTATATTGATAAAATTAGGGGCAATCCTCCTCAAGCACCTGATTTGAGGTCGATGCTCTAATGGTTACAGAAGGAAGAGGAAGAATTTGTGTAGGAACACCTTCATAAGTACTAAAGATTTATTGTGCCCTATATAGTCAAACGCTGCCAATCATGGACCATTACTGGTGCATCAGGCTAAGCTTGCTAGTAGAGCTTGGTGGGGCAATATTCCGATTTTGAAATCTAACATTAAGAGATATATCTTCCTGATGTTGGTCCTGATCTCTGTCTGAATGAGGATCGAAAGAAATATTATTGCATGATTTATACTTCTTACCCTTTTTAGATTTTGAATTAGAAGATGCGGCTCCATGGTCCCAATGTGATAGCAAGTCGG
This sequence comes from Iris macrosiphon, assembly GCA_036927795.1. Taxonomy (NCBI): domain Eukaryota; kingdom Viridiplantae; phylum Streptophyta; class Magnoliopsida; order Asparagales; family Iridaceae; genus Iris; species Iris macrosiphon. Next base: position 90,872,023 of record JAYESA010000012.1, read on the forward strand.
ATGAATCCACATCATCTTGCCATGATCTGTGGTAAGAGGCACAAATTCCTTCGTTTGACTTCTAGATGGCGAAAGAGTTACCACTTCCACCATAGCTTGAGGTATTGGGACAATGCCGTTCGGGACTTCTTGTGCTGGAAATTTACCGAATTAAAGAGATACCATATTTATAGTGACTTTCTTTTCTTCGTTGTGAAAGGTGATAGCTTTAGCATCTATCAACTATTGTATCTTTCTTTTCAAGACATAACAAGCCTTGGTAGGGTGATTTATGTATAGTGGTACAAGCAGTACTTTGTGTCGTTTGTTTTACCAGCCTCATATGGTCGCTTGACCTCAGGCAACTACAACTGGTTGCTTTTTATCAAGCATTCGAAAATGCTGTTGTCATTACCACTTTTTCGGAGAGGGGTATTTTTGTCTTTTCCTATTATTGATAATATTGTTAATATGGTATTTCACAAATAATTATATTGAGTGGTATTTTTTATTTTCAAAAACTAATATTGATACATTTGAATGATATTTATTCAACAATATTTGGTATTATTATATATGCTTATATATTGTATATAGTTAATGGTTAGTTTTTAGCCATTAGTTAAATTAGTTGTTAGTGAGCCTAATTTGACCTAACTAGACTTATCATGGACCAACATTATTTAGACTAGACTTGAGCCAAATAGTTAGTCCATTTCATTAAGTTAAGTGATTAATTAGCCAACCATTAGGACTGAAAGCTTCTTCCTTAATTATTATTCATCATAACAAGCCCATAAGGACATATTAGTCATTAACTATTGCTTGGAAGCCAAGCCAAGGGGAGGGGGGAGAGCATCCATATAAAGAGAGGAGTCCTCTCTTTCCTTATTTTGTTTCATTCCAAAAAATTCAAGATCTAAGTGTTCTCCCCCAAATTCCCTATTTTTTCCACCAAACCTGCATCAAAACTCTATCAAATCCCTTCCAAATTCATCCCTACTTCACCATTGGAGACTATAGGAGAAAGAAGTTGGCAAGGATCTACAAAGAGGAGAAAATTACACAAGTTAAGGTTTTTTTGTATCCATTAAGCAATTCATTGGGAATTCATCACCGATAGGTAAAATCTCTATTTCCCTAATTATTTCCATTCTAAATAGAGTATTAGACCTATAGGGACATTCCCTTGGCTAAGGACTACCCATAGAAAGAAGAAATAGGTTTATTGGATGCCTATTATGAAAGTTACATTAACTTTTATGACCAAATTACGGAAAATCCAAGTTTCGTTCATTAGGTGTTTGTTTGATTGTCTCATAAGTAATTTTGGAGTGTGATGCATGATTCGGAAGGGTGTACGTGTCTATAATTAGATATGGTGAGTGTGTGTTATGATACGTCATGATATGGTATCGTAGGAGGTGCATTTGCATGTGTATTGGGCTCTAGGATGCAAAATTCTTCAGATTGCATTATAGTAGCTATAATACATGTTATATATATTATATATTGTATATTATATGTGTGCATTGGGTTTTGAGAGTGTATTATGAGGTTTGATAGGCGTATCACAAGCGTATCATGAGATTCGGTGTAATACTTAAAGCGTGCACACCAAGTGTTTGGTAAATTATTAATAGGGTAATGTGTGTAGCATGGTCATGTGCTCATGTGTATTTAGTCTTCTGTGGGTGTGATTGCACTAGAGTGTGTGATATAGGGGTCGGGTGTGTGTTGGTGATCATGTTGTGTGTTTACGTTTGTGTCAGAGTTAGAATTATGGGGGTATAGAATCAATATTTAGTATTCTAGTGTATATGATGTATGGCATATTCAACCTGAGTGTGTATCCGCGTGAGGACAGCAGGACTGTAATTTATCAGTGTGAATTGCACATCTGTGACTATAGCACTTGCAGCAGCAAGTATGTAGAAGAGAGGGAGCTATGATTGTTTGTGGTGCAGTGAGGTGAACTCGAGTGTCTCTGTATACAACAGAGGATGGAAGAAATTGCTCGATCATTGATGTAAGGAGAAAGTATTACAGTGATTAGAGATAGGGATATCAGGCAGTAGGGATTGGAAATTTTTTAGCAATTATTATAGGAATATATGGGTGTTTGTACTGCAGGAAGATTAGTGTTTAGTGGACTGTGGAGGGTCTGGACTGAACACAATGTTCAGTTGTAAGAGGGGGAGCTTAGGAGTAGTTTAAAAGGTTGCAGTAGCAGCAGTGGCAACTGCCACCTACAGCTTGAGCTGTATTGGGCACTACAACTGGCAGATCAGAGGTGCAACAGAGGAAGATTGGTGTTCAGTGGACTGTGGAGGGTCTGAAATGAACACAATGTTCAGTTGTAAGAGGGGGAGCTTAGGAGCAGTTTAAAAGGTTATAGTAGAAGCAATGGCAACTGCCACCTACAGCTCGAGCTGTATTGGGCACTACAACTGGCAGATCAGAGGTACAACATGTTGCACCTACATGTGTGTCCCTACAGCAGTTGGTTGTAGTAGAATTATGATGTGCAGAAATGAACAGCATCAGGCAGAAGGGCTGGCAGGTTGCTTGCAACATGTGGTATGGTATAGTGGAGGGAAAGTTGGCAGTGTGTTCAGTTATTAACGAAAGGAAAGAAAGGATAGCAATTAGGATGAGGAGGAAGTAATGTTCAGGTTTTGTGAGTGTATTGATATACATTAATACATAGGTATCAAGTGTTGGTGTATAGTATTAGTAGAAGTATAGGTCAAGGTAAGTGAGGTATGGTGATATTGAGGGGACCTATGATTGGTGAGAGTGATAGATTTAAGTATTAGTTAGTATATGTTAATAGTTGATTAGTTAGAGTATTAGCTATGATACTGTAGTATCCTAATATAAAGCCTAGATATGTAGAGTATGGACACAATAACCTAGATATTGACTCGTACAACCTAGAAATAGCTAGTTTAATCAAGTTTGACTAGTTTAATCTAGAATTGCCCTAGTTTGACTCTTTTGACTTAGAATTAGCCTAATAACCTAGAAATTGACTAGATTGCTTTATTATCATTTTTCTAAACCATGTGTTGATACAATATTCATATTTAGCTCCTTAAGGCACCGTTTAGACACCATTTGAGTTTTATTACCAGATTTTAGACGAGTACATCTCTCTATTAGTTTTTATTTTATGATAGTATATATATCACATGTTGTAGAACTGTATACTTGATTCTGACATAGTGGTTAAATGGACTGGTACTAAATGGATCCTGTCATGAGATGTTATTCCCTTACCATATTTATTGGGTACTCCTTTACATGTATTTTATCGTATATATTGGGTATTAATTATCATATACTTTATGTTCATACACTTCTCATATTCAGTATGCTTATATTCGTGTTCATAATATGTCGTGATTGGATCCATGAGTATTGGTTGCGGATGCGGGAGTAGGAGTTGGTTATGTGATCAAGCCCCTATTGTATTCGTATACATGTCAATTATATATCACATGTATAATCGAGTTACCTTATTATATTCATGTTCATACACTGCTCGTGTTCAATATTCTTATATTCGTGTTCAACCCAGATTGATCACATAACGAACTTGTACTCTAAGGCACATTAGCTAGTTTTATATATTTCTATTACTTACAGTTATTCCATATTGCCTATTCTTTTATTCCAGTACTTCACATATTTACTCTAGTTCATTTCAATTTTTATTTTCTATTACTAGTTATCTTGTATTTTTTCTATTATTTGTCATATATGCTCTACCACGTATTTGGAACTGCTTTCAGAGTTTTGTACTTTGCTCCATTCTAAACTGGATAATATTTTTCAGTGAGTATTGTGCTCTCCATTCCAGGATGTCAGAGAGATGCCATAGACATAACTGCTCTTGCATTGTGGACATGAGGTAACAACTGTAGAGATCTAGTTTAGTATTCTTTTCCATATCTTGTCTAGTTTTATTTCTCTAGAATATTATTTGGATTATCTTCTCTGTTCATTCTTCCTTTAAATTATTGTGATTGAGTACATGATAGAACTAGCTATATTAGTATGATTGATTGTTAGATAGTAATGACCGAGACAACGTTCTACCGCCAATGCTGCTGCGTAGGCTGGATGTACCCACGTTCTCGTGCCCGATCATCCGGGTGCGGATCATGACACATTTTTGTGGTAGCCCATACAGTTCAGGTTTTGCAAATTATGCGATATCATGGTAATGCGATAACATAATTGTACTACTGTGATCCTACTGTCACGACCAACACCCGATATAGGGATGCAAGTCGGAAACAATGCCCAACCTACGCCGTAGAATCGGTGGTAGAACGCTGTCTGGGTAATCTATCTAACAATATAATGATCCACCAACAATAACAATATACTCAATCACAGATCTAAGATAGAAATGAGCAGGAATAAGATAAAGAATAGGAATAGTCACATACAACTCTAGAGTCTAAAAATAATACATCAATGAGTCTGAAAGAATGCTAACAAAAGCTGGAGACAAATCTAGTATAAGAAATGCTAAGAAGGTACTAGTCCCGGGTCATCTGTCTCAGTTGGGATAAGTCCCTCCTGAGCCAAGGTCTCTGACTCTAAGCCCACAACATCCTGGGGTCCATAATGTGTAGGGTACCACTCCTCAGTGTCATCTGAAAAAAATATATCTAGTCAGGAAATGAGCGGAGTACATCTCTAACAATAGTTTTAATCAATGATAAAACTATGTAACAGTAAATAGATATGGATATACAAGATGCATAATAGATACGAGCGATATACAATAAGGAAATACTGGAATGAATAGAATAATGAACAATATGTCAATGAACAAGAATACTAATGACTAAGTGTGTGAGTACTAGCTTTAATATGTGATCGACTTGGAAACATGATATAATATATATGGCCTAGCTAATCATACGTACGGTGTATGATTAACACTATTCAATAACAATACTTGATACAATGAGCGTATAATCACATATCTAAACTAAAGTACTCCCCACCCTTGACTGGTATAATAGATCCAACCACGGTATGCTATGGCATGAGATTCCCCAAGAAGATAACGAGTCTTCCAGAGAATCAGTGTCTGTATATGTACAAGATAATCAATGATACAATACTTGCACAAGATACACCATATATCAAGAAATAACATCTCATGACGAGATCAGGATATACCAATCCGTGTAACCATAGTGTCAAGAGAACATGAATATCTACACTAGATACAATGAACATAGAGGATATCATAAATGAGAAACTATCAGAGAATGTACTCGCCTGAAGTCCAAAGAATAGTCTCACAGATGTCTGATACGGTATCTCGAAGACCTAGATATGGAATACAACATTGATACAAGGTTTCGAAAAAAAAATAAGTTAAACTAGTCAACTTCTAGGTCAACAAGTCAATTCTTAGTCAAAAGTCAAACTCGGTCAACTCTAAGTCAACTATTATCAACTATAGTCAACTATGGTCAACTAACTATTTCTAGTTTGCATAACTCTAATACAAAGATATTGGTTCAAATACTAAAGTCTAGGTCATAAAAACTACATCTTAGGATACTAGGATACCGTATCTCTGGATACATAAATTAATAGGAAAATTATCACATATATATGTCAAACAATATTAATTATATAAAATTCTAATTACAAACATTAAATAGATACCTTACTTTTGAACCAATTTGGTATCACAACACTAAACTATAAATAGATACCCAAACCCAATACATTGGGTATCCCCAATTACCTTGGTATCTTAAGGTAATACCCAATACCTTACTTATGCTAACTACCCGTATTTATAATATATGCTACACTAATAATTATACATATAGTATATTAAAATACTAATAGTAATTAGGAATATATTTATATATATATAAATTATCATATATATATATATATTTATATATATATCTATACATATATATATCTAATATATATATAAAAACTGCCAACTGTCACTAAAAGCCCTTGCCTACCGTCGTTGAAGCGACTGATACTGTTGATACTCTGCTGTTTTACTAACGAACTTCTGCTACTGTGGCCAAAGCAATCGCTATAGCCTCTGATACGACTGTTGATACTGCTGTTATAGTGACAGACTCCTGCTGTTTGTCGCTGATGCTCTTGTTACTACTGTTGTTTGATATTGTTGCTGCTGTCGTTATAGCGGGTGCTGCTGCTGTTATTGTTGTTGTTGTTACTTCTACGATGCATGCTGCTGTCACTATAGCTCCTGCCCCCCTCTATCACTAATATATATATATATATATATATATATATATATATATATATAATATGCATATAACTACAACTAATAAATATACATACACACCCATACATAGTAGTATATATATATAACTATACACATACGTATACGTACATATAAACATATACACAATATAAAACATACATTATATAAATATAAATATAATAACATCTAAATATATCTACTATGTATATACTATAAGTGTATATTTGTTATGTAGCTATACCACATAATATACATATATATAAGATGCATATAACTACAACTAATAAATATACATACATACCCATATATATATATATATATATATATATATATATATATATATATATATATATATATATATATATATATATATATATATACAATATATATATAATAGAAATATACCACATAATATATATATATATATATATATATATATATATATATATATATATATATATATATATATATATATATATAACTACAACTAATAAACATACATACACACCCATACATAGTAGTATATATATAACTATACACATACGTATACGTACATATAAACACATACACAATATAAAACATATATTATATAAATATAAATATAACAACATATAAATATATCTACTATGATATATATACATATACTACAATCTATAAATATATCTATATATAGAAGAATAGCTACATAACAAATAAATACATATAGTATATACATAGATATATAGATCTAAGACAAAATATTACATAAATATATATACAATAATATATATATATATATATATATATATATATATATATATATATATATATATATATATAATTATACCTCTCCATGAATAAGAATACAAGAGAAAATAGATCTACCATTAAATTGCACAACATAAGGAATGTATCACCCCGTATTCCACTAGATCTAGGATACGCTTATGACACGAGTCCACCACACATCCAAACGTATCCTGAAGGATACGAGCAAGTCTAAAATATCATTTATGAACAATACGAAGAGTCAAACACAAATTTACGTATCCGTGTCAAAATATGACATGCTCAAAGTCCCGTTTCGGAGGAAAAATTCCCAAATCAACACGTATCACCAAATTATTGGGATACGACCTACACGTACCCAATTGTGGATACGATACTAGCCCCAAACACACAAGCACATGCCAAATTGATCTATAGGGCCAATTGACACACACAACAAATGTCAATATTTGAATTTTCCCAAAATTGACAGAAAAAGTACCATAATTTCTCAATAGGCCTCCTATGAACCCAAAACCAAATCCTATGGGTAGCCTATGCATATGGATTAATTTCTCATGGTTAAATCTCATATTTAGAACCTAAATTAAGGGAAAAAATTGAATTATACCTATTGGAAGATGGATTCCCAATGCAACCTCAAAATGTTATAAAATTGTCCTTCAACTTGTAGATCCTTGCTCCTCTTTGTAGATTCTTGCTTCCTCCTTCTAGATACTTGCTCCACTAGTCTCCAATGGTGATTTGGGAAGAAATTGGGATAAAATTAAATAGGAAAATAAAGTGGGAATGAAAGAATTTGGTTGAGGGAAATTCTAGATCTAGTTTTCAAATGAAAAGAGGAAAGAGAAAAATTTCCCCCCTCTTTAATAGGCCGGCCCCCTTTTCCCCTTCCTCAAGTCACTATGTAATATCCAATATACCCCTTGGGGCAGCTCATGAAGAAATAATTAAGGAGAGAATCTTCTAGTCTAATGACCAATGAGCTTTCTAAATGGGCTAAATTCTAGAAATTAATACATGTTGGTCCATAAGTCCAAACTAAACTAGTTAGGTCAACTAACACAAGTCCAAAATAAATAACTAACATCTAACAATAATTAAATAATACAACAAATATTTATTTATCATGCATAATATTTAATTAAATATAAAATTACTAAAATATCCTTTCCTAGAAATGTAGTAGTGACAAGTCTACCCACCTTAAAATAATTTTGTCCTCAAAATTCAAAGACGAAAACTACCCCCAGAAAATAACAGAACACAACAAAAGAACAGAACTAAAGAACAGAACTAACTATGAAAGAACATAACATAATTCGGAAAGAACATAACTCAAGGCACAAACAAATATAGATAACACCCTCGCATTTTATCCTATCTCTTCCTGGAAGACTCCCCTGGAGGGTGATGTGTAACACCCCATTCCGTTCAAGCGGACTACCGATTCAAACGGCAAAAGTGCAATGTCCCGACCCGCTTTGCTTAGGCGAGAATACTCGTTTGAGGCAAAGGATATCCAGACTTGTCCCTACAGGAGTTCGGCTTAAGCTTCCAGAGACTCGCTTGACGTATCGCTCGACCGAGGGGAATCATCGCTAAGGTGGGTGGCTACGGTAAACTTGTCTTTGCTTAGCCAGCACACATAAAATCTAGAATGATACATGCTAGTCGCTAGGTGAATCACCCCCTGCATGCTAACAAGAATCCAACGCACCTAGCTAAGGGAATAATCCCAACTTGTATTGCTTATGATAGAACATAGAAATAAAACATTGCTTATATATATGTTCAAACCCTTGCATGCTACCCTAGAACGTGTCGCTCAAAAAATCCCCTAACGGTTTCACCTCTCTGCTTACCTCCGGGCCCGAGCTAACGTGAATGTTTATGTTTATATAAATGCATACTTGTCTGCTTGTATGTTGCCTTATTTTCATCCAAACCCCGAGAAACTACTAAGTAGTCATCCCGTGCAAGAATGAACCTGCAAGTATCCGGGACCGCTAGGTCACTAAAAGCAGCCCCGAACCAGGGGAATGCATCAAGGCAAGTTAATACTGTACTGTGATCACATCAAGTTTACCTTTGAACGAGAATCCTGTCTAAGCTTGTTCATAGGGAAATTCATGACTGTACTCGTGTTATTGATTGTATCATGATGGATATGGATATGGATATAGATAACCCTAGATCTGCATGTCGCGGACAACTTGGTGCACAAGGTTTTGGAGGTTTTGCGGACGGTCGATGGGGCACTGGGACCGATCCGATCCGGACGAAACATATGGATTAGTCAATTGGAATTGAGGATGAAGATGGCATGTGGCAGGGCTAGCTACCTACATCGCATAGCATTTTTTATCCCGTGACTATAACTCATCCTTTATGGCTATGCCAGCGATAATTGTCATATAGATAAGTCATACTCGCTTAGCGGCTATCCGCGTGCAAGTCATTGTATCGCATCAAAGAATAACTGAACACCTGAATAATCTTGATATAACGACTCTCATTTTTGCATATGCTATGCCTCCTGAATGTTTATACATGTCCGTGCTTAAATTAACAATATTTGCCTTGGACAGGAAAGGACAAATGGTAAGTTGGTAAGTCTCACCGTATTTCCTCTCATGTCGCAAGGCGTACTACCACACGAATTAGGCTATTCAATCTTTGCATGAAACTGATCCTAAGGCAATTAGAAAGATAACTTAATAGTTGGTGCACGGAACCTATATTACGTGTTTGGATTTGTCGAACGGGAGAGTAGCCTCCCTGTAACGCCCCGCTCCGTGCCGGCGTTATGTATCAAGGTGAGTGGGCAGAACTTCGTTCTCTGATTCTTGCACGCCTTAATAATAACCTGAGTTTTTGCTTGCAATGTTTTCTCAAGATAATGATAGAAGCTGCCTTGCATGATAATGAATGAACTCACCTAGCTTGTCTTTGAATCAATGTCTGCTTAACGAGAATCCTGAATTGCCTGCTTAGAATGTATGAACATGTTCACTATCATCTATGCTTCGAGAGAACCATACTGTGCATGAACGTGTTCAAGTGATAAGTCGGACTGTCCCGCAACAATGAGTATATTATGATGGTTCGTCTCGTCTGCATACTAGAGTTTATCTGATAATCTTCCATGCATTCGCACGCGGTCGGACAATGGCTTTTGGTGGAGAGCTGAACTGCATGCGTCATAGCCACCATGGGTCACAGCTGCAATTAGCATCAGATAATAAGTCATTGGTACGCTGTTCCACCAGCTGTCGATCCTGACATACTCGGGGACCGCCCTGCATTTAGCTAAGTCATTGTGTTGGCTTGGTTAGTGACTACCCCTAAGATTGTGCATTATGTGTCTAGCTTTGCATCTGACCCTGGAGTCGCAAGAGACATGCTGCGCACACCCTGAAACATGAACGGTTTGCTTGCTTGCATATTCAATATGATACTCTATTTCCAAACATGTTTCCAAACAAGTAAATCGACTCTGCTAGAACTGCATGAAATGAACCTAGATAAAACTAGAAATATCACTAGTAATGTAATATTTTATAACATGATTACTTAGTGCCTGTTTGAGTGAATGCTTGTTTCTCTTCAGTTGATTTATCTCATCAGTACTTGTATAAAGTGCTGACCCACCAACAGTTTACTTGCTCGCAGGTACTGGATCGTCCGAGGAAGCGATAGGCGTGCCACCGTCCCGATGACCCGGAATTCTGGTTTCGATTGTTGCCCCGAGAATGCTATCGTATAAGGGGGCATAATGTATGGAACGAACGTGTGCCTTTGCTAAAGGAAACCCAAGTTTCCTCGATTGTCCCGAATACTCAGTTGGCTAATGTATTGCATTGCAACAAGTCCCTTTTCGCTGCTTACTCGATTGATATGATGATAGCCAACTATAAACTTAAATGATTGGCCTTGCACGGGTGCAACCCTAGGCCCGTGCGGTATAACGTCCCCCGAAAACTCGAACGGGCCATTCACTTGGCTCCCTTCCTCCCTCGCACTCGTGGGACGGGCGCGGTGATTCGCGTCCGGCGTGCCGAGGCACGGTGATACGTGTCCGGTTCGTTAATCCCGGCCGTACGGGGCGGAGCGGCTGCCCGGGCGGGACCGGGGTGTGACAGAATGGTATCAGAGCGGAATCGATCCTCTGGCCCAAATTCGTTGCTATGACTCTGAGTCGATATGGTTTGCAAAGAGCGTTCCATACAATAAGTCCATAGATATTCTCAAAGTGCAAAATATTTCCTGAACTTGAATTGCTTGATTGTTTCGATTGAGTACGGCGAGGGACGGCACTATCGCTACTCGGGATATCGAGAAGTTTATCCTTGAAGTTTCGAGGACGAAACTTTTTGTTGGTTGGTAAGTATGTAACGTCCCGCTCCGCGCCGACATTATGTATCAAGGTGAGTGGGCAGAACTTCGTTCTCTGATTCTTGCATGCCTTAATAATAACCTGAGTTTTTGCTTGCAATATTTTCTCAAGAGAATGATAGAAGCTGCCTTGTATGATAATGAACGAACTCACCTAGCTTGTCTTTGAATCAATGTCTGCTTAACGAGAATCCTGAATCGCCTGCTTAGAATGTATGAACATGTTCACTATCGTCTATGCTTCGTGAGAACCATACTGTGCATGAACGTGTTCAAGTGATAAGTCGGATTGCCCCGCAACAACGAGTGTATTCTGATGGTTCATCTCGTCTGCATACTAGAGTTTATTTGATAGTGTTCCATGCATTCGCACGCGGTCGGACAATGGCTTTTGGTGGAGAGTTGAACTGCATGCGTCATAGCCACCATGGGTCACAGCTGCCATTAGCATCAGAGAATGAGTCATTGGTACGCTGTTCCACCAGCTGCCGATCCTGAGATACTCGGGGACCGCCCTGTATATAGCTAAGTCATTGTGTTGGCTTGGATAGTGACTGCCCCTAAGATTGTGCATTGTGTGTCTAGCTTTACATCTGACCCTGGAGTCGTACGAGACACGCTGCGCACACCCTGAAACAGAATGGTTTTCTTGCTTGCATATTCAATATGAAACTCTGTTTCCAAACATGTTTCCAAACAAGTAAATTGACTCTGCTAGAACTGCATGAAATGAACCTAGGTAAAACTAGAAAGATCACTAGTAATGTAATATTTTATAACATGATTACTTGTGCCTGTTTGAGTGAATGCTTGTTTCTGTTCAGTTGATTTATCTCACCAGTACTTGTATAAAGTGCTGACCCACTAACAATTTACTTGCTCGCAGGTACTGGATCGTCTGAGGAAGCGATAGGCGTGCCACAGTCCCGAAGACCCGGAATCCTGGTTTCGATTGTTGCCCCGAGAATGCTATCGTATAAGGGGGCATAATGTATGGAACGAACGTGTGCCTTTGCTAAAGGAAACCCAAGTTGCCTCGATTGTCCCGAACACTCAGTTGGCTAATGTATTGCATTGCAACAAGTCCCTTTCCACTGTTTACGCGATTGATGCGATGATAGCCAACTATCAACTTAAATGATTGGCCTTGCACGAGCGCAACCCTAGGCCCGTGCGGCATCACGTCCCCCGAAAACTCGAACGGGCCATTCGCTTGGCTCCCTTCCTCCCTCGCACCTGCGGGACGGGCGCGGTGATTTGCGTCCGGCACGCCGAGGCACGGTGATACGTGTCCGGTTCGTTAATCACGGCCGTACGGGGCGAAGCGGCGGCCCGGGCGGGACCGGGGCATGACAGAATGGTATCAGAGCAGAATCGATCCTCTGGCCCAAATCGTTGCTATGACTCTTAGTCGATATGGTTTGCAAAGAGCGTTCCATACAATAAGTCCATAGATATTCTCAAAGTGCAAAATATTTCCTAAACTTGAATTGCTTGATTGTTTTGATTGAGTACGGCGAGGGACGGCACTATCTCTACTCGGGATATCGAGAAGTTTATCCTTGAAGTTTCGAGGACGAAACTTTTTGTTGGTTGGTAAGTATGTAACGCCCCGCTCCGCGCCGGCATTATGTATCAAGGTGAGTGGGCAGAACTTCGTTCTCTGATTCTTGCACGCCTTAATAATAACCTGAGTTTTTGCTTGCAATATTTTCTCAAGAGAATGATAGAAGCTGCCTTGCATGATAATGAACGAACTCACCTAGCTTGTCTTTGAATCAATGTCTGCTTAACGAGAATCCTGAATCGCCTGCTTAGAATGCATGAACATGTTCACTATCGTCTATGCTTCGTGAGAACCATACTGTGCATGAACGTGTTCAAGTGATAAGTCGGATTGCCCCGCAACAACGAGTGTATTCTGATGGTTCATCTCGTCTGCATACTAGAGTTTATTTGATAGTGTTCCATGCATTCGCACGCGGTCGGACAATGGCTTTTGGTGGAGAGCTAAACTGTATGTGTCATAGCCACCATGGGTCACAGCTGCCATTAGCATCAGAGAATGAGTCATTGGTACGCTGTTTCACCAGCTGCCGTTCATGAGATACTCGGGGACCGCCCTGTATATAGCTAAGTCATTATGTTGGCTTGGATAGTGACTGCCCCTAAGATTGTGCATTGTGTGTCTAGCTTTGCATCTGACCCTGGAGTCGCACGAGACACGTTGTGCACACCCTGAAATAGAACGGTTTGCTTGCTTGCATATTCAATATAAAACTCTGTTTCCAAACATGTTTCCAAACAAGTAAATTGACTCTGCTAGAACTGCATGAAACGAACCTAGGTAAAACTAGAAAGATCACTAGTAATGTAATGTTTTATAATATGATTACTTAGTGCCTGTTTGAGTGAATGCTTGTTTCTGTTCAGTTGATTTATCTCACCAGTACTTGTATAAAGTGCTGACCCACCAACAGTTTACTTGCTCGCAGGTACTGGATCGTCCGAGGAAGCGATAGGCGTGCCACAGTCCCGAAGACCCGGAATCCTGGTTTCGATTGTTGCCCCGAGAATGCTATCGTATAAGGGGGCATATTGTATAGAACGAACGTGTGCCTTTGCTAAAGGAAACCCAAGTTGCCTCGATTATCCCAAAAACTCAGTTGGCTAGTGTATTGTATTGCAACAAGTCCCTTTTCGCTGCTTACTCGATTGATGCGATGATAGCCAACTATCAACTTAAACGATTGGCCTTGCACGGGCGCAACCCCAGGCCCGTGCGGCATCACGTCCCCCGAAAACTCGAATGGGCCATTCGCTTGGCTCCCTTCCTCCCTCGCACCCGCGGAACGGGCGCGGTGATTCGCGTTCGGCGCGGCGAGGCACGGTGATACATGTCCGGTTCGATAATCCCGGCCGTACGGGGCAGAGCGGCGGCCCGGGCGGGACCGGGGCGTGACACTCTCCACCAGTGCATTCAATGTACTGATAACCCACCAGATCGTTTGCAGGGTGCAGGAGAACCTCGTTCAGTGCGGATGCCTCCTTCATGTGTGCTAAGGCCAGGAGTTCCCTATGAAGCCTTGGAGAGCTGCGTCCGGAACAGAAGCACATATACAAGACATAATATTGGAACTTGCCTGAACATTCACATGTACGATCATTCCACAATTGTAACCACTTGGCACGATTTTACTGTTTCAGAGAAAGGGACATGAGCGACTTGTAATATCAGCCAAGCGCCACCTATAATACTTTTTTATATCAATAAAAGAGTTATTTTACTTCTACTTGTGTTATTCAATGCTTTCGCTATATTGTCAACTCAGTGAACTTGTTACCAATCGCCTATGCGTTTATGACTCTGTTGTACTTGGACAATCTGTGCGACTCTGTGGCTTAGAACTCTTATCGCCAACTAATGGACCACGGCCTTGCACGGGCTTGGCTCAAGCTCGTGCGACATCACGCCCAGATGGGTCAAAGCGATCGTTCCGCGGGAGCGCTGGCGCGGTGATTCTCGCTTAGCGGGAACGGCCGATTTGCCTGCGGGAGATCAGGGCGTGACATGATGCCTCCATTCGACGTACACCAAAGTAATAGTCTGGTTCCTCGGCACCTTTTCTCTCTGATCCAGAATCTCAACTGGCTGCTCTAGATAGCTAAGAGTAGGGCCCACCTCTATCTCCGAGTGATCCAATACATGACTAGGATCTTTCATGTACTGTCTCAACTACGACACTTGAAACACGTTTTGCACTAACTCCAATGCAGGTGGTAATTCTAGTCTATAAGCAACTACATCGACCTTCTCTAGAATAGTGAAAGGTTCGATGAATCGCGGACTAAGCTTCCCGCCTCCACCGAAGTGAATCGTGCCTCATGTCGGATAAATCCTCAAAAACACCAAACCACCAACCTAGAATAAAATACCACCTTAAGAACTTAATCTATAACAAACAACTAATAACAAGCATAAAACAAAATCTAAACTATACATCGAACTCCAAAGGTCTCTAATGGCTATCGGCCCAATGCCGCTGTTTGTCCTGCGCCACATGAAGTTAGTCTCTGATCAACTGAACCTTCTTCGCTGCATTTACAACCATCTCTGGCCCAAGCAAAACTCTCTCTCCAATTTTGTCCCATGATAAGGGAGTACGATACCTCCGACCGTACAGAGCTTCAAAAGGTGATATCTCTATACTAGCCTGGTAGCTGTTGTTGTAAGCAAACTCTACCAAATAGAGATGGTCCTCCCAAGAACCCCCAAAATCTAGTACACAAGTGCGCAACATATCCTCGAGAGTCAGAATAGTCCTCTCTGACTGCCCATCCGTCTAGGGATGATATGCAGTACTAAACTTGAGCTGAGTGCCCAAACTCTCTTGCAAACTCCTCCAGAAATGAGAAGTGAAACGACTATCCCGATCCGAGACTATGCTGATGGGAACTCCATGTATCCTGACGATCTTTCTCACATACATCTTGGCCAGCTTCTTCATAGACAAACCCACTTTAAAAGGTAAAAAGTAGGCCGACTTGGTCAACCTATCAACGATGACCTAAATCGCATCTTTTTTTTCTGGAGATTGTGGAAGTCCGGACACAAAATCTATAGTAATGTGCTCCCACTTTCACTCTAGAATGGGTAATGGCTGAAGTAAACCTCCTAGCCTCTGCCTCTCGGCTTTCACCTGCAGGCACACTAAGCATCTGAATACAAACTATGCTTCTTCCCTCTTCATGTCATACCATCACACACTCTCTTACATATCCCTATGCATCTTGTTGGTACCTGGACGCATGGAATACTAAGAGTGATGCGCTTCCTGTAACACCTTCTCACGCAGCTTCCCACTAGGCACACATAATCTAACTCCATGCCTCAAAGATCCATCCTCAGCAATGGTAAAATTATCCTCCAATCCTGCTCTCACCTGAGCTCTGATTCTCCTCAGAGATACATCATCATACTGTGCTGCCTTGATCCTGTCCATCAAATCTGAATGTATCTACAATCCCCATATTTGTATAGCATAACCAGAAACTATCATCTCGATGCCCAAGCTCTCCAAGTCCTCCAGCAAATATCGATCCTGTGTCAAGAACATAGCTACCAGATACCTACTCAAAATATCGGCAACTATATTAGCTTTCTCAGGATGATATTACAAATATATATGAAAATCTTTCCTCAGTTCCAACCACAGACGCTGCCTCATATTCAACTCCTTCTGCGTAAAAATGTACTTCAAGCTTTTGTGGTCTGTGAAGATCTCCATACGCTCTCCAAACAAATAATGTTTCCACAACTTCAGGATGAAGATGACTATTGTCAACTCTAAATTATGGGTAGGATAGTTCTTTTCATGAGAACGTAATTGCCTGGATGCATCGGCAATCACTTTTTTATTCTGCTGAAGAACACAACCCAAATATTTCCCCGATGTATCACTATAAATAGTAAAACCTCCAGACCCTGATGACAACGTCAAAATAGGAGCAGACGTCAATCTCTTCTTCATTCCTCAAAAGCAAGCTGACAATCCTTCGTCCAAATAAACCCTATATCCTTCCTGGTGAGTCTGGTCATCGGCTCGGCAATCCTCAAAAAATCCTGTACAAACTTCCTGTAGTAGCCCGCCAATCCCAAGAAACTCATGATCTCTGCTACCGAACTCGGGGTCTTCCAAGGTTCTACTTCTGCGATCTTCTTCGGATCCACTGAAATACTATCACCAGTCACAACATGCACCAAGAACTCTACTTTATCCAGGAAAAACTTATATTTGGACAACTTTCCATACAGTTTTTCGTTCCTCAGCACATCCAACACAATCCTCAAATGCTTCTCATACTCCTCCAATGTCGTCGAGTATATGAGTATGTCGTCGATGAACACCACCACGAACTTGTCAAGGTACTGATGGAATACCTTGTTCATCAAGTTCATAAATACAGCCGGTGCATTAGTCGACCCAAACGACATCACCATAAACTCGTACTGACCATACCGAGTTCAAAAAGCAGTCTTCGGTATGTCCATCGACTTCACCTTACCTGATGGTAACTTGATCTCAAATCTATCTTAGAAAATACCTTCGCACCACTCAACTGATCGAACAGTTCATCAATCCGCAGTAAAGGGTACTTATTCTTGATAGTGAGATTATTCAATGCCCTATAATCAATGCACATACGCACTGTCCATCCTTCTTCGGTACAAATAATATCGGGGCTCTCCATAATTAAGAACTCGATCTGATAAACCCCTTATCCTATAATTCGTCTACCTACTTCTTCAGCTCAACCAGTTCGCTATTGTTTACTCTATAGACATGTTACAAAATTGGTTCTGCGACGCATGCTGCTGTCGCTATAGCTTCTGCCCCCTCAATCACTAATATATATAATTATATATATATAATATAATATAATATAAATATACCACATAATATATATATATATATATATATATATAATATGTATATAACTACAACTAATAAATATACATACACACCCATACATAGTAGTATATATATAACTATATACATATGTATACGTATATATAAACACATACACAATATAAAACATACATTATATAAATATAAATTTAACAACATATAAATATATCTACTATGATATATATACATATACTATAATCTATAAATATATGTATATATAGAAGAATAGCTACATAACAAATAAACACATATAGTATATACATAGATATATAGATCTAAGACAAAATATTACATAAATATATATACAATAATATATATATATATATATATACATATATATAATTATACCTCTCCATGAATAAGAATATAAGAGAAAATAGATCTACCATTAAATTGCACAACATATGGAACGTATCCCCCCGTATCCCACTAAATCTAGGATACGCTTGTGACACGAGTCCACCACACATCCAAACATACCCCGAAGGACACAAGCAAGTTTAAAATATTATTTATGAACAATACAAAGAGTCAAACACAAATCTACGTATCCGTGTCAAAATATGACATGCTCAAAGTCTCATGTCGGAGGGAAAACCACCAAATCAATATATATCACTAAATTATTGGGATACGACCTACACATATCCAATTATGGACACGACACTAGCCCCAAACACTCAAGCATATGCCAAATTGATCTATAGGCCAATTGATATGTACAACAAATGTTAATCTCAGAATTTCCCCAAAATAGACATAAAAAGGTCCATAACTTTCTCAACATGCCTCCTATGAACACAAAAACCAAACCCTATGGGTAGCCTATGCATATGGGTTGATTTCTCGCGGTTAAATCTCATATTTAGAACCTAAATTAAGGAGAAAAACTGAATTATACCTATAGGGAGATAGATTTCTCATGCAACCTTAAACTATGATGAAATTGGCCTCTAACTTGTAGATCCTTGCTCCTCTTTGTAGATCCTTGCTTCCTCCTTCTAGATCCTTGCTCCACTAGTCTCCAATAGTAATTTGGAAAGAAATTGGGATGAAATTTGGTAGGAAAATAAAGTAGTAATGAAGAAATTTGGTTGAGAGAAATTCTAGATCTAGTTTTCGAATGGAAAGAGAAGAGAGAAACATTCCCCCCCCCCCCCCACTTTAATAGGTCGGCCCCCCTTTTCCCTTCCTCAAGTCACTATATAATGTCCAATATACGCCTTGGGACCTCTCATAAAAAAATAATTAAGGAGGAAAGCTTCTAGTCTAATAGTTTAATTAATATAATCATCATCCTAACCAATGGGCTTTCTAAATGTGCTAAATTCTAACAATTAATACATGTTTGTTCATGAGTCCAAACTGAACTAGTTAGATCCACTAACACAAATCCAAAATAAATAACTAACATCTAACAACAATTAAATAATACAAAAAATATTTATTTATCATGCATAATATTTAATTAAATATAAAATTACTAAAATACCCTTTTCTAGAAATGTGGTAGTGACACCTACGATCGGATATATGATATAGGATACTAGGATGGTAATACTCAATCATAAATTTAGAATTTCTTGAGAGATTTCTGGGACGACCCTTGAGAATCTTATTATAATTCTAATTCAAATCTTTTTCTCTAGTTTTCGTTTACTCTAACTTGTTATTTTTGAATTTGATTCTTGATGATCAGTTGCTAAATTTTATTCATGGTGTTTGTTGTTGAGTTTGATTTTATATCGAGATAAATTTTTACTGACTAAATTACAGTATCTTCTGATAACATATGATGATGAGGACAGAGAGAAAGGTAAAACATTAGCTTTGGTTATGGATCATAGAGTTTATCGTTGCCATATTAACTGGCATGGCAGAATATAGGGAATTGACTTCGGATGTACATATCTTAGTGATAAAATTTAGAATTTCTCACAGCTATACTAGTCATCACAGTGGGGATTCTAGATGACATGATTATAGAGGTGCATACCTTAGTTATAGAATCTATCATTTATCGCAGCTATGCTTACTGGCGTGGCGAGGATTCTGAGTATCATAATTTTGGACAGACGTGTATAATTATAAATTGTATCTTAAATTAGTAATTAAAGTATCATCTCAATACTTTTTTACTCCTGTTATTATAGGATTTTGTTCCATTATTCTTTAGCTTAGAAGTAGAGATACCTTCAGTTCCTTTAGTCCAGTTCCTTATAGAAATTTATTTCATAGGGGTTCTTGATTGTGTAATAATTTGGTGACTTTTAATTAGGTATATGTCTTTGAGTATCAGTATTAATTATTGGGAGTATAGCTTATGAGTCTGGGAGTGGTTCCTGGTTGGGCAGGCGAGCTATAGGCATCGATTCTTGATAACTCATAGTACATTACCTTTATAGCAATAGTTCTATGGTAGGTGTTAGTATAGGTACTAATTATGGAAGAGTAGAGAGTATCAATGATGATTCCAGGAGTTGATATCAGTGTCACCATACAAGTTCTAGAAAGTCATAAATTCATATAGTTGAGTAATACATGTATCAATTAGGTATCATAAAATTTGTGTTTGAATATCGATGGAGCATGATATACTATTTGGTGCT
Organism: Iris macrosiphon; assembly: GCA_036927795.1. Classification (NCBI taxonomy): domain Eukaryota; kingdom Viridiplantae; phylum Streptophyta; class Magnoliopsida; order Asparagales; family Iridaceae; genus Iris; species Iris macrosiphon. The sequence continues at coordinate 90,892,542 of JAYESA010000012.1, forward strand.
TAGTTGTGTCATGAGAAAGAGAAGGTGTATTCATGAGAGATAATAGTGAGTGTGTCATGATAGAGTAGTACCCATAAGTATATAGGTGAGTGTGATAGTGATAGAATATATTGTGCCAGTAATAAGACTTGTGCTATGTGTCTAGTATTGGGGTATCATCTAGCGTTTGGGAGTATTGAAGTATTAGTAGAGATGTGTGAAAAAACCAAGATTGGTGAAGTAGTACCAATTTTATGAGTATTATGAAGTAGGGGTTTAGTATCAGAGGTACCGATAATGTGCCAGTAGGGCAGGTTGATGTTTTGGAGGTAGTAGAGAATATTAAGTGCATGAGTCAAGGACAATTATGGAGTTAGTAAGTATGATGGATATATCCTCTAGTACTTGAGGATGTTGATGTGTTAGAGAGTGAGATGTGGTAGAAAATAAAGTATAGTGACAGGAATTGTGTGCACGATGCAACAGTAGATGATGAATGAATATATGATGGTGAAGTAAAATACCAGTGTGGGAGTTTCATGAATATCAGAAAGTGGGTGTCTGGGTATTAAAAAATACCAATAGTGTGTCATGGGTTGAGAAGTATCAAAATTGGTCAAGGAATATATGTTAGTGTACCCCTAATTAGTGTATCAGTCTGTTGGTTAAGGTATACAAGTTATAAGAGGATATATATATATATATATATATATATATATATATATATATACACATACATACATACATACATACATATATATATATATATGGAATCATATGTCTGCCTACGAGAATGAAGTGAAACATGTATATTATAGAAGTAAATAGCTAGTACATTGGGTGCATTTAATCAGGAGTTATAGTGAGGTGATAAGGCGATCTATTGAGTAGGCTATGCATGAGTTATTGTGAGTGCTAATAAGTTAGTGTCCAAGAATATTAAGTACAAATGTTGTGTATAGTTAGGAAGCTGGTGTTTCTATATCAAGAGTGCCTAGGGAGTAATAGTATCCAGGGTATATTAGGAATTTATTGAATTATATGCTAGTATTAGTAAATATCTTGTGTGATAATATAAGATTGATGTATTAGTCAATATAGATGATGGGTAGTGATGAGTAAGTATACAAGTGTTCTAGGAAGTAAGTAAGAAGGGTAATCTATATAGAAGTCAGTTTAGTAGGTATAGTATCTTGCTAGTATTTTGGAGTATAGAAGTAGTATATATCAGGAAATAGTATGATGGATATAAGAATATTAGTGAGATATCTTGATGTCGTAATGGCTATAAGGTATTTGTATATGTAATATAATACTAAATATAGATGAGAACCCTAGAGTGATTAATAGGTATTAGAGTATGAGTTTGCACCAAGTATCAAAATAGAAACAGTACCCCATTGGCAAGATTTAGAGTACCTCAAATATTATGGAGGTTTAAGTACAAGCATTTTTTAGTGGATAGTGTACTAAGTATAAAGTAGAGACATGAGTAACCTAGTACGAGAGTATCATCTAAGTGCCAAATAAGAGCTAGTGCCTTGTGTAGTTGGTGTCAAGACTTAGGTAGGCATCCCATTAAGAGTATTCTATATCGGTAAGGGTGTGCCAATAGGGTACACAAGTGTTCATTTGCAAGAAGGATGGTTAAGCAGTTTAGATAATTGCAAGAACCGAGACATATAAAGGAAGGTAGTATCCTAGAGGTGTAGTATAGTATTCTAGGTAGTGTGTGCCAGTGAGATAAGTATTCCCATGGCTTAGAACCAAAGTATACTAGTAAGTATTGGATGTAGTAACCCATGATGTTAAATAATTTAGCTAAGGTATAGTTAGCAAGTGGCCCTGATTGAGATTGCAATAGTTAGAGATTATACCCATGCATGGTTGTTTCCTTAGTAAAATTACAGGATTGTGTCTTGAACATTAATTGTTTGGGGTTTGACCGTAGTAAAACTTTTATGAAATGGTGATGACTGGCCCAGAGAGGAGCGAGGCCTTAAATTTTGAGGATAATTTTTTCCAAGGGGGATAGAGTTGTCACTACCATATTTCCGGAGAGGGGTATTTTTGCCTTTTCCTATTATTGGTAATATTGTTAATATGATATTTTATAAATAATTATATTGAGTTGTATTTTTTTTATTTTCAAAGACTAGTATTGATACATTTGGATGATATTTATTCAATAATATTTGGTATTATTATATATGTTTATATATTGTATATAGTTAATGGTTAGTTGTTAGCCGTTAGTTAGATTAGTTGTTAGTGAGCCAAATTGGACCTAACTTGACTTGTCATGGACCGACATTAGTTATACTAGACTTGAGCCCAATAGTTAGTCTATTTTATTAAGTTAAGTGATTAATTAGCTAACCATTAGGAGTGGAAGCTTCTCCCTTAATTATTATTCATCATGACAAGCCCATAGGGACATATTAGTCATTAACTATTGCTTGGGGCCAGGGGTGCATCCATGTATACAGAGGATTCCTCTCTCTCCTCATTTCATTTTATTCCAAAAAATTCTAGATCTAAGTGTTCTTCCCCAAATTTCCTATTTTTACCGCCAAACCTATATCAAATCTCTACCAAATCTCTTCCAAATTCATTCTTACTTCACCATTGGAGACTCTAGGAGCAAGGAGTTGGAAATGATCTACAAAGAGTAAAAAATTGCACAAGTTGAGACTTCTTCGTATCCATTTGAGCAATTCATTGGAAATCCATCTTTCGATAGGTTAAATATATAATTCCCTAATTATTTCTATTATAAATAGAGTATTAGACCTATAGGGACCTTCCTTTGGCTAAGGACTACCCATAGAAAGAAGAACTAGGTTCATAGGATGCATATTATGAAAGTTATATTGACTTTTATGGCCAAATTGGGGAAATTCGAGTTTGGGCCATTAGGTGTTTGTTAGATTGTCTCATCGATAATTTTGGAGTATGATGCATGATTCAGAAGGGTATATGTGTCCAAAATTTGGTACGGTGAGTGCGTATCGCGATTCGTCATGATATGGTGTCGTAGGTGGGGCATTTGCATGTGTATTGGGCTCTAACATAACAAAATTTTCATATTGCATTATAGTAGCTATAATACATATTGTATATATTATATATTGTATATTAGATGTGTGCATTGGATTTTTAGAGTGTATCATGAGGTTTGATAGGCGTATCATGAGATACGATATAATACTTGATGTGTGCACACCAAGTATTTAGTAAAATGATAATAGGGTGTTGTGTATATCATGGACATATGCTCATGTATATTTGGTCTTGTGCGGGTGTGATTGCACTAGAGTGTGTGATATGGGGGTCGGGTATGTGTTGGAGATTATGTTGCGTGTGTACGTCTGTGTCAGAGTTAGAATTATAGGAGTGTAGCATCAATATTTAGTATTCTAGTGTCTGTGATGTGTGTAGTATATTCAACCTAAGTGTGTATCCGTGTGAGGACAGCAGGCCAGTAATTTATTTGTGTAGAATTGCACATCTGCAACTATAGCACTTGCAGGAGCAAGTATGTAGAAGAGAGGGAGCTATGAGTGTTTGTAGGGTAGTAAGATAAACTCGAGTATTTGTGTACACAACAGAAGATGGGAGAAACTACTCGAGCAGTGGTGTAAGGAGAAAGTATTACAGTGATAAGAGATAGGGATAACATGCAGTAGGGATTGGAAAATTTTTAGCAAGTGTTGCAGGAATATATGGGTGTTTGTACGACAGGGAGATTGGTGTTCAATAGAATGTGGAGGGTATGGACTGATCACAATGGTCAGTTGTAAGAGGGGGAGTATAGAAGCTGTTTAAACGGTTACAGTAGCAGCAGTGGCAACTGCCACTTACAGCTCAAGTTGTATTGGGCACTACAACAGAAAGATCAGAGGTACAAAATATGGCACCTACATGTTTGTCCCTGCAGCAGTCGGTTGTAGTAGAATTATGATGTGCAGAAGTGAACAGCGTCAGGCAGCACTGTTGTCAGGTTGCTTGTAACTTGTGGTATAGTATAGTGCAAGAAAACTTGGCACTGGGTTCTGGTATTAATGAAAGGAAATAAAGGACAACAATTCGGATAAGGAGGAAGTGATGTTCAGGTTATATGAGTGTGTTGATATACAATGATACATAGGTATCAAGTGTTGGTTTATATGATTAGTAGAAGTATAGGTAAAGGTAAGTGAGGTATGGTGATATTGAGGGGACCTATGATTGGTGTGGGGGCTAGATTTGAGTATTAGTTATTATATGTTAATTGTTAATTAGTTAGAGTATTAGTTATTTGTTTGTTTAAGTACTTAGTATGTTTAATTAATATATTATGTTGGTTAGTTGACTGTTAGCTTGTTAGTTAACTGGCATTGGTTAGATATAGTTAATATTTTAGTTATGTATATATATGTTAGTATTTATGTTAGTTGGAGATGATAGAAGTTGAGTTATGTTAGAGTTATGTTAGGATGGGTGATGTGCCCTATATGTTGACTGTTATTGTGGTTTGGATGTTAAAAAAGTTAGCATTGTTAGTGTTATATATTAATCATTAGATTGTTAGTTAATGATTAGATTGTTAGAGTAGTTAATATGTTAGTATACAAGTTAGTGAGTTATGTATGAGTTAATATACACACACACACACACACACACACACACACACACACACACACACACACACACACACACACATATATATATACATATATATATATATATATATATATATTGACATATGTATTTAAGATTGTTAGTGTTATATTATATATATTTATATATATATATAAATATATATATAAATATATATATATATATATATATATATATATATATATATATACACACACACGCACGCTAGGTAGTATAATCTAGTATTAGTTTAATGTTAGTTCTAGTGTTACCTTGAGATACCAAGGTCAAAAAAGGGTTTGGATTTTGGGTTTAGGTATTGATATTAGGTATTAAGAGGATAGTTAGGTAGTGTGATACCAAGATAACTCAAAACCAAGGTATTCATGTTATGTTAGTATTAACTAAGGTAACTGATTTATATATTATACGTTGTGTATTGTGTGATACTATATAGCTATGATACTCTAATATCATAATATAAAGCCTAGATAAGTAGAGTATGGACCCAATAACCTAGATATGGACTCATACAACCTAAAAAAAACTAGTTTGACCAAGTTTGACTAGTTTGATCTAGAATTGGCCTAGTTTGACTGTTTTGATCTAGAAATTGACTAGATTGCTTAATTATCATTTTTCTAAACCATGTGTTTTTGTAATATTCATATTTAGGTCCTTGAGGCAATATTTAGATACTATTTGAGTTTCAGTACTAGATTTCAGGCGAGTACATATCTCTATTAGGTTTTATTTCATGATAGTATATATATAATTTGAGTTTCAACACCATTTGAGTTCCAGCACCTGATTTTAGGCAGATTCCTTCTTCTTCTTTTTTGATATCGATGAGTAAAGACATTGTTATATACATGCCTCCCTTATATAATTATACGGGAATAATATACTTTATATCATCAAACGAGGATATATAGTTATGAATAAACTGCGATACCAATCATAGGCTATGACTGCTAAGCATCCCACGAATAATCTGGTAAGAAGAGTATCCTCTTTCTACGAATGATACGTCATCATATTAAAGTATTTGATTTATTAGCTTGATGATGTACTTTCTTCAAACAAGACTATCGATTGGGATTTATATTTAGGAGGGAACGTGACATTATCCCAATACAGAGGTTAAGGTTGTTTCACCCCCAACTTACGGTATTGGTCTTTGTTCTTTAAAATATTGACAAGTGTACGCAACTCTCGGATAGATTCGAGAGGATCTTCTGGTTGGAGATGTGCGATTGACGGATAGGATCCTGGTTGAACATTAATTATCACCGGCGGAGATCTACCCCCACTATTGAGAGGATTAAGAGTTAGTGCTACGGACTCTTGGTTTATGATCGCTTCTGGACTTGTGTTATCCTGCAGAGGTGTTGTTCCAGGAGTAGGCCACGCAGGTATGAATGAAGCCACTTAGATGGGTTCTGGTGTAGCAAAATATTGGGCTGTTATCTTTTGATGGATATTTTGCATCATAGAATGCATGTCCTTGAGAGAGGCCTCTAGTGAGTTAAGGTATTACTCAGTGGCTTCTGATAAAGAAGTGCCTTGTTTATCCTAGATGGCGTAAATACTAACATCCATGTATAGGACAGAGGTATTGGTAGAAAGAACCATATAGTCGGAGTCTACATTGTCAGTTTCAAAATTGAGGGGATTGCTACCCCTAGCTTCGAATTATGAGGAATGGTGATTCTCGTGAAGAACGAGCTCCCATATTTGAGAACAATTATTTTGATATACTCCTTGAAAGGAGTCGATGAGTTGGTCAAATCTCTTATGGCTGGGTGTTCTTGAAGAATTTTTTCTTGATTGTCTCTTACCACGGGGAAGATGTGAAGCCGTATATGCTAAAGCAAAAAGTAGTTCGTCATCGTGTTACTAGTTTTTAACTTGCTTTGTATGTCAAGGCTTAAGAGACATAGTAGAAGTCAATTAGTCAAACACATACCATTTTGTCGATGCACAACAACATTCGAAAATAACTTTATGACAATTAGAACGATGTTCATTAGGAAACATCATTGTAATCATAAAGGGTCCCCTCTCCTTATATTTTTGTAAAATAAACTCACGTAAATCAAAAGAGGGAAAAAAAGGAGGAAGAGGGCAGACTTTGCCTCTTTACATGAGATATATTTAATATTCTATGCATAATTTTGGTCCCATGTGTATAGAGTGATGTGCTGGCTTGATTGGTAAGTGATTCTTTATATCTCGAGTTTCTGCTCTTCAAGGAGGAAAGAAAGTTATCTCTAACATTCTCTTGTACACACGTGCACAATCAGAATATTGTGTAGAGATTGTCCTTATTTGGCACACATTCTGTGTACAAACAAAGTTGGCGCAGTTTGTCTACACGCATTTAATTTTGTACGGTCTTGACCTGGCGCACGAGTGGCACAAAATTTTTCCTCCATTGTGTGCGTAATCAAGATGTTTGAAGACTAATTCTCTCTGACCTATACTTTATTTGTGCGCTGGTTGGTTTGGACAGTGGTGTCCAAGCCTTGCTTGCCTCATATATTACGACGAATATGTGCGGGTTGAGAAGCTTGGGGGTGGATTATCCTTTGCTCGAAATTATATGAGTTGCTTAATTTTTTTCCTTTTTTAACGCAAGGGATTTAGAAGCTTCGAGGTAGATCACCCTATGCTTGAAAATACGCAAGTTGTGCAAATTGCATCCCTTGTTTAAATTAAAAGAATTATCCACCAAGTCATTAATCTGAACATAATTGACTGGGAAACTCTTGTCGATCAGGATGCACTTTTCCTTGTTGGCAGCTGTAGAAGCATGAAAAATACGCTGGATAGCTATACGTAGTATGTTGATACAGGGCAGCGTAAACAGAGGACCTCAGAGCCATCGACGTGCAAACAGAGCTTTTCTGCTGAGCATAGCGTAAAGTATAAGCTCAAGGACCATCTGCGTAATGCGGTATATCCAGGCTGCTTCAGCGCAAAAAGGGTGCTACATCGCCTTTATGGCGTAAAACTCATCCACTTTCAATGCAGCATTGAAGTGTACAAGGAACACTTCATTTTCTTCGAAATGAACCTGTCAGATCAAGCAATGAACCTGACGACTGGACTCCTGACAGAGTACTGTACGACTACCCAGGCGACGGCTATAATGATGATGTGGTACTGCAACCCAGGCTGTCATTTACTGCCATTTCCTTTGCGTAAACCACTTTTACGTGTACGAAGGAATACGCTGCCTAGTTTTACACAGGCATATATGAGCTGTTTATGCTCCGCAGAAGACAAACAGCCTGCCACGTCAAAAGCTGCTCTTCGTACAGGGCTCGAGGCACGTCTCTGTATTTAATGCGCAGAGCGGTGACAGGTTCTCGAGGTACGTCTCTGCATTTAATACGCCGAATACTGATAGATGCCCGAGGTACGTCTCTGCATTTGATGCGCAGAAGGGTGGCAGACCTTCAAAATACGCCTCTACATTTAATGCGCAGGATAATGGTGGATCTCTGCATTTAATGCAGGAGATTTGATTAAATGTCATCGAACCGTCGTCTAGTGACATTTCCTTTGCGTAAATTGCTCTTACGCATACAAGGGGATACGCTGCCCATTTTTACACAGGCAGACGTGAGCTTCTTACGCCCCGCAGAAGACAAAGAGACTGCCACGTCAGCAGTTACTCTTCGTACAGGATTCGAGACGCGTATCTACAGAATGATGGCAAATTTTCAAGACACGTCTCTACATTTAATGCGCAGGATGGGGGCAAATCTCTGTATTTAATGCAAAAAAATTTGATTATATCTCCAAAAGCTGTAATTCTGACTAAAACGTCAACATCATCTCGCCTTTTACGCCCACTCGGCTTCTATGCCCGCTCGGCTTCTATGCCCACTCGGCTTCTACGCCCACTCGGATCCTACGCCTAATCGGCTTCTACGCCTACTCGGCCTCTACGACCACTCGGCTACTATGCCTACTCGGCTCCTACGCCTACTCGGCTTCTGCACCTACTTGGCTTCTACGCCACGGTGACAGTTATTGGCTTCTACGCCAACCTCTTCTACACAAAGGATAACTACCTACGTGGCTTCTACGCCGTGATCTTTGTGGCAGTTATACGCGTTGTCCCTTAGTTGGACATACGTCACACGCTCATTCAAAAGGTCATCAATAAGCAGGCAATAGTTATTGTAACTGTCGTGTAAAAGGGTGCTGTACTTTCTACTACTCGGTTTTTACACCGACTGAGTGGTCACTGTCACTAAAACTCTATAAATAGAGACCTCTATCAACAGAGGAAAAAGGTCGAAAGGTCGAAGAATTCAGGGTCAGAAATTGGTCAAGAAATCCAGTATCAGATCCAAAGGTGGACAATAAAAGGAGAAATTGGGAGAGAAAATGGTCGAGAGAGAGAAGAATCTAGACCTCATGCAAAGGGTACTGATCGACGACTTTGGAATCGAGCATCCACTCTCTTTAGCAACCTTCGAAGCTGCTTTCTATCTTCTACGGCACTTCTTCATCATTGTGTGGTCCAAGGGATAAAGTGATCGACTACAGATCAGACTCCTATAGCAATATTTACCCAGATTAAAAAATTGTACATGACATCCTCGTATAGGATTAATTGTACTGCTTGTTTGTAAACATAAAGAGCGGATTTTCGTATAAAGCCTCTTTTCTATATCTTTTATTTATTTTATCAGACAAGAAGATGGCGACTCTGCTGGGGACATCTTTCTCTTCTGACGAGGAAGCAATTGCTCAATACGATATAGTATCTGTGGGATCCGTGAAGAAGACACTGGTCGTACAATTCGACCAATCTGCCTACGAAGACATGCTTCGAATAGGCGGTAGCTCTCACTCTCTCTCTCTCCAAGATAAATAGGAAGCTTAGTAAGGTCTGGATGCCCAAGACATCCTCTACCATTCATGTCGACTCTCCGATCTCTTCGATTTCTCCGACCAACGAGGTTGTAGCATTGCTCCCTCCGTGCCTTGCACGTAAAATTCAGTCGCCTGTCTCTGACAGGGCAGACAAAACTTCTGGCAATGCCTCAGCGCTAATCCAGAAGTATATTTCGCACTCTGTGCATAAAATTCAGTCTCTCGTCCCTGGCGGAACAGACAAAACTTCGGACAATGCCTCAGCACCAGTCCAGCAGCCTACACCATGTTCTGCGCGTAGAAATCAGTCTTCCGTCCCTGGCAGAACAGACAAAATTTATGACAAGGCCTTAGCGCCAAATCAGAAGTTCCAAACGTGCTCCGTGTGTAAAAATGCATCTGCCTTCCACGAAAAAGCAGATGATCCCTGCAATCTACGCAAGGGAAAGCAAGCGGCGGACTATCCAACTTCTTGGCCTTTACGCCAGCAAGGGAAGAATCTGCCAGCCCTCCGGATTACGCGAGAGGCTGACGGCCGACTGAGGACATCCTCGGCTTTATGCCAACCAGAGCAGAGCTCCAAGTTACGCCAGGAGAAGCCCTCAGCGTAAAGAAGGCTCAATTTGCTGAAAGACACCCTCCTCGGGGATTATCCGCTACCCAGATGGCCAACCTATTGTATACAGGTGGCACAGGGAAAACTATGGTTCCTAACATCCGCATGCCCACTGATGTGAACAGAAGGAACAAGCCATCTTCTTCTTCTGTAAATCCTTCTGACCTGCGCAAGTATCTGATCCAGAAACTTGAAGACAAGGGTCAAAAATAGGGTTCAGTTCCCCTAACGGTCAAACGCGGGAAGATCTTATGGGAAGAAGCATCAACATCTAATGTCATCATGATAGGTGGACCACATGAAGATTCCATCTTTATTATTCCTCCAACTCACGACGACCAACATTCAATAGTCTTCGGCCGCATGCGCAATGAACCGACTGTGCAAGAAGATTCTTTCGATGACAATGCCGGTAAAATATAGGTTCACAGATATAGCCCACAATCTTTGAAGATCATGCAAAGTATGGGTTATAACTTAAAGCTGGAACCGGGTCTCAACTACAGGAAAGGCAAACGAATGCCGCTGTACAGCGATCCATACTATCAACGAACTCGTTTCGGGTTAGGGTATACCACCTCCCTTGCAACTCCTGAGTCAAACTAGGATATCTTTTCCTCTTCTCAAAATGGCCCAGCACCCTCCGACTCATCTCATGCTCTTGAACGAACATTATCAGTAAATATGGTAGTGACAGATTCCTTCGAAGCAGTCGAACAAGAATTTGAACTGTTTAAGAATGACGCTCAGGCTCGACAAATGGATACACAATGGGAGTTTCGCTTCGAGCAGAGAGAACCTCGCACTGAAGATAAAGTTATCCAGATTGACATTGGGGATGAACTTTCGCCAAAGCCGATATTTATCAGTAACAATCTTTCTGAAGCAGAAAGGAAAGAAGTTATCCAGCTAATAAAAGAATATATCGACGTCTTTGCATAGAATTATGAGGACATGCCAGGCCTTGATCCAAAGGTGGCTACTTATAAGCTCAATATATCGCCCGATTCGAAGCCTGTGAAGCAGCACCAACGCCGATTTTGCCCGGATATGATGGACGCCATCGAAGCTGAAGTCAAAAGTTGATAGCCTGCGGCTTCATCCGAGAAGAACAACATACCCGACTAGGTCGCCAACATTGTCCCGGTCATGAAGAAAAATAGGAAAGTACATATCTGCATCGATTACCGAGATCTGAATGCAGCCTGCCCCAAGGATGAGTTTTCTCTTTCCATCACAGACGTCATGATTGACAATACATATAGTTTTGAACGTATATCTTTCATGGACGGATTTTTAGGATACAACCAAATCAAGATGCATCCTGTGGACGAGAAGCATACTACCTTTCGGACACCATTGGGGAAATATTGCTATACGGTCATGCCCTTCGGATTAAAGAATACTGGGGCTACGTACCAACGGGCTATGAGTAATATATTCCATGAGAATTTACGCAAGACAGTGGAGTGTTACGTGGACGATGTAGCGGTCAAAAGCTGCCTCAAGGATAATCACATCCAAGACTTGAAGACAGTATTTAAATTGATGCGCCAACATCAACTCAAGATGAATCCTACAAAGTCCTTTCTGGGCGTATCTAGTGGCAAATTCCTAGGATTTATCATTATCGCCAAAGGCATTCAAGAGGACCCTAATAAAGTCAAGGCCATCTTAGAAATGCGACCGCCCCGTAATCTGAAAGAACTCAGGGGATTTCAAGATCGTCTGGCTTATATCCGGAGATTCATATCCAACCTCTTTGGGAGATGTCAGCCTTTTTCTCGTCTCATGAAGAAAGGTGTATCTTTCATATGGGACGAAGCCTGTCAGCAAGCGTTCGGTGATATCAAATGCTACCTCACTAGTCCGCCAGTTCTGGTGCCTCCAGTCATAGGAAGACCATTCGTGCTGTATGTTCGAGCGATGGATCATTCTCTGGGAGCTCTTCTCGTACAAAAGAATGATACGAGACATAAACAGGCTATCTACTACCTCAGCAGGATGATGGTCAGAGCCGAACACCGTTACAACCCAGTAGAGAAAGAATGCTTGGCTCTGATGTTCGCTATCCAGATAACGCGGCACTAAGTCACGGGCCAGACTATTCATATCATCTCCAGGATTAATCTGCTCCGGGTATTGATGAACAAGCCAAGTGTTCTTAATTCCCGACTCGCGACTTGGGCGATGTTATTAACACCGTATGACATGGTGTACGTCCCTCAGAAGTCCATCAAAGGCCAAGCGTTGGCTGACTTCCTAGCTGCTCATCCGATCCTGGAGCCCTCTAAACTGTACGAGGATATTCCCGACGAAGATACATAATGTAATTCCGTAATGGAAAGTGATGCATGGCAACTGTTCTTCGATGGTGCCTCCAGGACTGGTCCCAGGGGAAACGTGGTTTCTGGGGTAGAAATTGTCCTGGTTACTCCTGATAAGCTCATCATCTATCGAGCATATTCTCTTAGCGAGCCCTGTTCTAACAATGTGGCAGAGTATAACGCTCTACTAATCGGGCTCCAAGTTGCTAAAGAATTGGGCGTCAAATCTCTGGAAGCTTTCGGTGACTCTCGTATGATCGTCAATCAAGTTAGAGGAATATATGAAGGCCGAAATCCAGACCTCATCCCCTATCACCGAGCAATGGTCGAGATAGCCATGACATTCAAAGGTTTCTTCCTAGAGCATATACCTCGATCTCAGAATCTGGAAGCTGATGTCCTAGCCAGTCTGGCTGCAGATTTAGCTATTCCTATAAGAAGGCAGAATTCGGTGATCCTTTTTAGCACAGATTTATTCTGTATGAAAAATAACTTTCACATAGAACGCAGCTACGCTGTAAACACAGATCCTCCCAGGAGAGACTGGAGAAGTCTCTTTATAGATTTCGTGGCATACGAAATCTTGTCGGAGGACCCTAAAGAAGCAGTATCCGTCAAAAGACGATCATTGTGCTTCTATTTCGATGCATCGTCACAATGTCTATATCGCCGATCTTATGACGGACTATTATTATGATGTCTCTCTGATGATGAAGCACAGCAGATTATCCGTAAAGCTCACAACGGCGTATGCGGAGCGCATCAACCCGGTTCTAAGCTACATGATCGCATCAGAAGAATGGGCTATTACTGGCCTACTATGATCACAGATGCAATAAAGTATGCAAGACAGTGCAGAGCCTGTCAGGTCCATGCAGACTTTATCCATCAACCTCCTGAATATCTATATCCTACGGTTGCGTCCTAGCCTTTCGAAGCATGGGGTTTGGATATCATTGGTCCTATTCACCCGTCTTCTTCCAGAGGTCACCGGTTCATACTGGCCATCACGGATTATTTCTACAAATGGGCAGAGGCGATCCCACTTGCTGAGGTGAAGGCATCTAATGTGATCATCTTCATCAAGTATCACGTTATTTATCACTTCGGGATACCCCAGAGGATAATTCATGACAATGGGCCTCAATTTATCAGCCAAGCGTTTCATCGATTTTGCGATAAAAATCGGATAAAAAATATAGCCTCTACGGCATATAATCCAGCTGCTAATGGTTTGGCGAAAGCATTCAACAAAATCATTATCAAGCTCTTGAAAAAGTTCGTCTCTTCGAACAAGAGAGATTGGAATGAGAAGCTGGAAGAATGTCTCTGGGCATACCGCACAACGGTACGAGCACCGACAGGTTGTACCCCATTCTCATTAGTTTACGAGAGTGAAGCAGTTCTCCTCATCAAGATCCAAATCCTGTCACTCAGGATAGCCGTGGCTAATGAGTTGACTCAAGAAAAGAATTACCTGTTAAGGCTTCAAGAGCTAGAAGGATTAGATGAGAAATGTCTTCAAGCTCAATAGCGTATCGCATTCTACCAAGCACGTATTTCTAGAGCTTTTAATCAAAAAATAAAGGAAAGAGTGTTCAAAGTTGGCGAGCTAGTTTTAGCCGTAAGAAGGTCGATAATTCTTACTCACAGGAGTAAGGGCAAATTCCAACCCAAATGGGAAGGCCCTTATGTGATCGAGACGACGTTCTCAAACGGCTCTTACAGGTTAGCCAAGCCTAATGGAGACCTGTTAATAGCTCCTATCAATGGCAAATTCCTGAAAAGGTACTATGCTTAACCTACTTTGCTCAAGTAAAATTTGGCAAAAACCTCATTCTGACAAAACTACTTCCAAAATGAAACTAGTTGGATCGTATTCTATCATGTTCATATTACCTCTGAATAGATATATCCTGCTAAAACTTACCGAGAGTATATCACGTCCATATTACCTCTGATATCACTTTCACCCAAACCTGTCATTTATATTCCAAAATGATGGGTCCACAAAGTCAGATAAGAGCCTCTTTATTATTCCCAAAAAGAGCAAAAGTACATTGAAAAGCAAAAAAGTACATCATTTAGGGGGAGCGGTTAGGTCGCGAATCTACTGCGCCAGAGCAACCATTCTCTTATCCCGGGAGTTCAAGACGTCGGCACGAGCCTGTTCCAACCTTGTCGTATCGTTGTCCGAAGCAAATAGCTCAGACCGAGCCCGCATAAAACCTGAGTGGAAAGCACCCACACGTGCCAGATTCTGCTGAACAGTCGCCCGTCGCTCCTTCAGTATATCTTGGGCTGCCAACAAAGAGAGAGCCTTTGCCTCTACTTGAACGAGCTCATCCTTCAATATGCGGGCCTTCGCTGCCACTTCCTCATATTCGGCTTTGTACCGGGTCAACTCGGGGATGACATACTCCAATTGGACACGCTCATCATCCATCTCCTGCTGCTGAGCCGCGATGGACTTATTCAGAGACTCCATCTGTTCAGCAAGCTGCGCAGTCAGGAGTCGTACCTAGCTTGAACGAGACCGTCAATGTTGCCTCGAGCTAGCTGCAAGTATGCGTTAATGGGTTGCTCCAAACCATTAACTATCTCCCCAGCGTGTTAGCTACCCCAGTGTCGTTGAATTCTCTGATCGGCACTATCGCGGACCGGGAGGACCTCTTCAGCGACGCAAAGCTCAAATCCTTCCCCAACACCATTGATATTAACATTTTTAAGGTGGTGTAGAAGATACCAGTGTACTGCTCGGTCAGCGCAACTAGATCCGAATGGACGCTGGGAGTGGCTGTGATAGTGGTGAGTCCCCCTCCAAGAACAACCGCAGACGATATTGCCACGGCCGTCGCCTCAACAGGAGGTGCGACAAAAGAAGAAGCGCCAACACCGGACGAAGTAATCGGCGTACTCAAAGGGGGCATTGTCGTAATGACAGGCTTGTCCTCCACTTGAGATATCGGAATCTCATCGACAGGCGAGCCGGCACCCGAAGATGTTTCCTCTTTAAAATCAAGCACCTTCGTTTCACCGCCAGGACCAGACACAGAGCCAAAGGGCACGTCTACACTACCCTCCCCGTAGATAACTTCCCCTGAAAAGAAGACAGAAGGAAGTTAATATCAACATAATGTTAATTTTCCTAAAGAAGAGGCATAAAAGATGATATTTACCCATGGCCAATGGTGTATATGTCGCGTCTGCGGCCAGTACAGCTAAATCATTTTTTAGTGATGCTAGGCAAGCTGTCATACCTGGAGAAGGGGGTGCGCTAACAAACACTGGCAAATGCTCTTCCAGGTCCTCGTCAAGTTCCAACCGAGGTTCATCGGCTGGAATCTTGCTGGGTGCACTGACAGACACGGCAGGGGTCTCTCCCGATGTTGATCCGGATAAAGATATCCTCATTCGGCTCAGCCCCGAAGGCGATCTCGTTCCACTACCTGAAGCGGTAGCAGCGACAGCAGCCTCCAACAGGAATTCTCCGACACCACCGGCCGGAACATTAGAGGGTCCCTCTCTAAAAGGCGAGGAACCTCCAATCAAAGAATCAACCCCAACATGGGGAGATGCAGGCTCACTTCTAGGAGCCTCAATACCAGGAATCCGGAGAGGACGAGTAACCGTCTTCTTCTTCCTCTTGCGAGGGGAAGTCTCCTTCGGAGCAGGAGCCCTTCGCTTCCCAGAGATTACCAGAGGCCCTGCGGGCGGAGGTACTTCACCCCTCGATACCGCCAACGAAGGCTCATCTGGATTGACGGACTCCTCATCCTCGTCAGAAGAAACCAAGGGGACTTCGACTCTTCCAACAGACTTGGAAGAGGGCACCCTAAAACTTCCATGCATATAAAAATTGCGATGGAAGGTGTTGGTTGCCACATAGAACTAGGCATACGAGTGGAGAATGTGCAGCTCCGTGGAGAGTGAAATGATGGGCACGGTAAAAGTTGCCTCAGTGCAACCAATGATGAAATATCGCCATCCTCTGGCTCCATCAATGAGTCCACCCCTGGACCTGAAGCTGGTGATGGCATTACCCACGTACAACTGGTCGTACCCGAATTGCCTGGCAAACCGACTAGGCCAGTAGGGCTCGAAGAAGCAATGGTCTTCACTTCTGTACAGTAGATGGGAAGGTCTAATACAGACCAACCAATTAAAAGACTCAGGAGAAACAACGGTCTTCCCGTCGCCTACGTCCTGAAGTCTGATTCCCTGTTGATTGAGATGTACAGGGGGACGGTACAGAAAAGCTTGCAGCTGTGACTGAAGTTAGAGCCTGTCGACAGTCTATAACTGTGGTTACATTCCAGGAGGAATTCTTGTAGTTCAACAAGAAACTAGCCCCCGAACTACTGCCAGAGACAGGAGACATCACCCTGGGGCTATAAAGAATTAACCATCCTATCAAATACAGGTATGGTAATTCTACCCTGGGAAAGCTATCATACCGAGTTTCATCAGCGAGCAGCCCATCGGTCATGGCCCTCAGGCCAGCTTGTATGCGGTACACCATGGCAGGGAGCAAGCCCAGTCTTGCCCCAAACACCAAACGCACTGCAGTCCATAGCGTGTTGCGGTGAATACGGTCCGCAGATGCGATGCCGGGTACCACGAGTCGGTGCAGCCATATGGAGAGGAAGCCAGCCAGTTGAGCTTTCCTGGACAGGGGCCTGCGACAATGCCTCAAATAACTATAGGCCTTAGTTCCTACAGGATACTTTCCTATCCCTTCGTCGAGGATCCAGTCCGGAGCCCCAGCGTCTTCCATGAGATCGTCGACTACCTGAGCATTAAGCACGCTCAGAGGATTCAAAGGCTGATCCTTGCCTTCCAATACCTTCTCCGGCTTAGCAGTCCTGGACCGGTGAAAGAAGAGGTAGGACGTCGATTTATTGATGAGAGCCAAATCTGAGGGCTCACCATAAAAAGCGATACAAGCGAGGTAGTAGCACATCAGCTCCTGTTACACTTCCACTACCCCAGGGTCTGAATCCCCCAACTCTTGGTTCGTGGGAACATACTCTTCATATGGAGTATCCTCTATCGGCAGTCTCGAGATCTCTGTCATCTCGTGGAGGGCCAATCCCAACTCCCCCAATGGAGTGGCAAAAGTCCCAGTGAGCGAGATATATCGCTCCATCAGTGCCAGAAATAGGTTGGGGTTGAGAGGTAACCCAACACTGGTGGCACTCACAGCTGCAAACAGATCAATGCTCTCCAACTCGGTCTGAAAATGCTTCAGGGCCCATTCAGCTAAGAGAGCCCATCGAAGATTTGTAGGGGTGATCCACCCACTTGACCGAGGGTTCACCTTAGGGTATACTCCTCCGTGCCCCATAAAATCATTGCAGAAAGTCGGTAATTAGATCGGCTGGATCATTAAACTGTCTTCACTCGGGACACTGCCCGGGTACAGTCCCCTGAACGTCGTTACATTGCCGGAAGGGCGGCTGACAAACGACCCCTGGTCAGCACCTTTCAGATAAAATATCTTTCCCGGCCTGCCATGAAGATCAGGAGTCAGCGTCCATGACATCCTCCTGGGATGTGTACCATAGAAGAATGCTGAGATGGGATAGTCTTTTGGCATCTTGGGAAGATACAAAACCAAGCTCCCGGCAGGAAAAACCCAGAGTTCTTTCTTGGGCTTCGTCTGGGACTGCTTATCGATCATGTCCCCGAAGAGGAAAGCCGACTTTATGTATTGGTCTCCGTCTATGTACGTCAGGGGCTCTCCATTAATCATATTCAGCAGCGTTCGCTCACCCTGAGCCGATATCAAATTTTCTCTTCTTTCGGGATACTGGGGCCCGGAGATAGGAAATGTCACGTGCGACAGATCCTCCAGATAGTTGGAGTACAGCATCCCGGCGGCAGAACCTATCACATCGGCTAGCGGAGACGCATACAAGTTAACTGCAAAATTTAAGAAAGACAAGTCAGTTTCTATAAACTTGCAGCATATGCCAAAAATCAACAGTCTGTGCTTTATGCCAAGACTGAGCTTTTACGCTGGGATCCCATTCTGAGGCATAAAAGTCAAGACTGGCAGTATACGCAAAATTTTTGATAGTCTGTGTTTTACGCCAGACTGCCAAAATTTGAGTTATTATGCCAGAATTTCCATCCCTGCGTAACACTCAAATTATATAGTATACGCCAACTTTCGATAGTCAAAGCTTTTACGCTAGACTGCAAAAATATAAAGTTTTTGCACTGACACATTAGAAATGTGGGCGTAAAAGATGAAACATCTCTGTGCATCATCTTCCTCAAAGAGACTATCAGCACAGAAGACGACCTAGCGCGTTCACGTACAACATATGCGAAGGATTTTAAGTCGTTCTTTTTTATCCCAAAAGCTCTACCTTTAAGGCTGGGTGCACTGCTCGTCGGCGGGACACTTTGCTCAGAATGAAGCTCGCCTTGCCCAACCAAAGGCGCTCTCACTTGAGAAGAAGAGCAAGAAGAAGAATCAACCTTCTTTCCCTTAGAGGAGGAGAGTTGTTTCGAGGCCATTACTGGGACCTTTGAAGACTCGGAGAAGAAACGAAGAAGAACTCGAACAGTCGAAGGCTTTCTTTCGCAGAAGACGGATGAAAAGTTTTTCTCTCAGAAACTTGGGGTATATATAAAGTTTGGATGGACTCCTCGAAATCCCGAACCAAATCTCATAATTAATATTCAGTTATGATTGGGTACTACGTCAGCCTATTACTCAGAGAAGGCGGACAGTCAGCAAATTCGAAAAGTTTTCGTGCGAAGCAGATTCGTAGTTTTTTACGCTAAGGAGCTTTCTACGCTCGACAGCTACAGATCTACGGTTTTACGCTTACAGGCTACAAGTCTATGGTTTTATGCCTGGATGCTTTTATGCTCGGTAGCTTTTACGCTCGAGAGGCTACAAACCTACGACTTCACGCACAGCAGCTACAAATCTATGATTTTATGCTCGGTGGCTTTTACGCTCAGAGGCAACAAATCCACAGTTTCACGCTCGGAAGATTTCTTTTTCAGAAGCTACAAATCTACAGTTCTACGCCCGGATGCTCTCATGCTCAGCAGCTTTTACGCTCGAGAGGCTACGAACTTATGATTCTATGCTATGACTTTCCGTACATCTGAAAGATACGCAGGCCAGAGTACGCATACATCTGAACGATTCTCAAGGCGGTCAATTACAAGAGTTCACACAAAATATACTCCTTCTTGACCTCAAAATATCCCAAGTACCCAAAGCATGCAGAGTTTAACATTGAAAATTACTCTTCTTCATGGGTCGATTCGAAGTTCATCCAGAATCTAGTCTGAATATTTTGTCTACAGTTCAAGATGGCGACTCAGTTTTTTACAGCCATTTCTCGCCCTGTTCCAAGGGATTTTCGAGAAACCATTCTTGAAGATGATAGTCTGAACAAGGATTCTGTTTATCAGAAGTAACAGTTCAGAATTCTACGCGGTTCCTCATTCCTAACAGCAGGACAGTTCAAACACTCGACTACTAAGCGGCTTTCTGTACATCCTTAAGTTATGCGTAAAAGACAGGACAGAACCTAGCTCTCTTTCTAACAGAGTCGGCGTAAAGTATCAGACGTGTCGAAGCTACACATATTCAGACTTCACAGCAAAAAAATATATGGCAAGATGATCATATACACAGAAGAAAGACGATTTTATTAAAACTAAAAGCATGATTACATATGAGGGAAATCCAGTCTACAAGAGTTTTTCTTTATTTTTATGATTACATATGAGGGAAATCCCGTCTACAAAGGACTTCCTCATCGTCGTCTGAAGATCGCGCCCAGAATCTGTTCTGCCAGGTTCTCGCAAGGGCGGAATTCTTTATCCATCTTCTCCAGCAGTCAGTCGGTGTCCGCAAACCGACTGACATATGATCAATGGCGGGAGGATACAAAACTGGGCCTGCTTAAATTATGCAGACCCATCCTCCAATACAGGAAAGCAGGGTAAATCTGCTTTCCTGCGTCCAGCGCCATGACAGATTAAGTTGAGATATTTTACCCAACTCAATCTCGGACAGCAGCTAGTTTGTCTGCTCTCATCCGCAGGTATCAGAAGAAGATACAGCTTGCAAGCTATGTGGTCTAATATGACCCTTCCTCTCTCCCGAAGAACCGCCATACAAAGTTGCTGATTATCCCGAGCAGAGGAGGCTATGATATCCTTCCATGATCCATCGTTGCAGAGGACATTTGCTCGAAGACGCCGTCTTTTTCGGCTCCTTACATGCTGGAAGTACATGGTCTCCTTCTTCCTCAAGTCGACCCGACGAACTCCAGCTATCATCTCTGTGTGATAAAGGAAATATGGGAAGAAAAGGTTAACTTCTCAGCCTTTTTATAGGCGAAAGAGATCACACCGATCCCCAATAACTCTGCCATAAAGTCAGCCTTCAAAGAACGTGTCAGACTTGACCATTTCAGGCTCCATTCAGAGTGTTTCAAATTATGAGAAACGTTTTATGCTTTATTCAAAGCGTTTCAAATTACGAGGAATTTAAAAGCTTTGAAGGGGGTCTTGTAGAAGCATAAAAAATACGCTGGATAGCTATACGCAGTATGTTGATACAGGGCAGCGTAAACAGAGGACCTCAGAGCCATCGATGTGCAAAGAGAGCTTTTTTGCTGAGCACAGCGTAAAGTATAAGCTCAAGGACCATCCGTATAATACGGTATGTCCAGGCTGCTTCAGCGTAAAAAGGGTGCTACATCGCCTTTATGGCGTAAAACTTATCCGCTTTCAATGCAGCATTGAAGTGTACGAGGAACGTTTTGTATTCTTCGAAATAAACCTGCCAGATCAAGCAATAAACCTGACGTCTAGACTTCTGACAGAGTACTGCACGACTACCCAGGCGACGGCTATAATGATGATGCGGTACTACAACCTAGGCTGTTATTTACTGCCATTTCCTTTGCGTAAACCGCTTTTACGCATACGAAGGAATACGCTGCCAAGTTTTACACAGGCAAATATGAGCTGTTTATGCTCCGCAGAAGACAAACAGCTTGCCACGTCAAAAGTTGCTCTTCGTACAGGGCTCGAGGCACGTCACTGCATTTAATGCACAGAGCGGTGACAGGTTCTCGAGGTACGTCTCTGCATTTAATCCACCGAATACTGACAGATGTCCGAGGCACGTCTCTGCATTTGATGCACAGAAGGGTGGCAGACCTTCAAAACACGCCTCTGCATTTAATGTGGAGGATAATGGCGGATCTCTGCATTTAATGCAGAAGATTTGATTAAATGTCACCGAAACGTCGTCAAGTGACATTCCCTTTACGTAAACTGCTCTTACGTATACAAGGGGATACGTTGTCCAGTTTTACACAGGCAGACATGAGCTTCTTATACCCCGCAGAAGACAAACAGACTGCCACGTCAGCAGTTACTCTTCGTACAAGATTCGAGGCGCGTATCTACAGAATGATGGCAAATCTTCAAGACATGCCTCTGCATTTAATGCGCAAGATGGGGGCAGATCTCTGCATTTAATGCAAGAGATTTGATTATATCTCCAAAAGCTGTAATTCCGGCTAAAACGTCCATATCCTCTCGGCTTCTACGTCCACTCGGCTTCTATGCCCGCTCGGCTTCTACACCTACTCGGCTTCTATGCCTACTCGGCCTCTACGACCACTCGGCTCCTACGCCTACTCGGCTCCTACGCCTACTCGGCTTCTATGCCTACTTGGCTTCTACGCTACGGTGACAGTTATTGGCTTCTACACCAACCTCTTCTACACAAAGGATAACTACCTACGTGGCTTATACGTCATGATCTTTGTAGCAGTTATACGCGTTATCCCTTAGTTGGACACGCATCACACGCTCATTCAAAAGGTCATCTATACGCAGGCAATAGTTATTATAACCGTCGGGTAAAAGGGTGCTGTACTTTTCACTACTCGGTTTCTACACCGACTGAGTGATCACTGTTACTAAAACTCTATAAATAGAGACCTCTATCAATAGAGGAAAAAGGTCGAAAGGTCGAAGAATTCAGGGTCAGAAATTGGTCAAGAAATCCAGTATCAGATCCAAAGGTCGACAAAAAATGAGAAATTGGGACAGAAAATGGTCGAGAGAGAGAAGAATCCATAGCTCAGGCAAAGGGTAGTGATCGACGACTTTGGCATCGAGCATCCACTCTCTTTAGAAACCTCCGAAGCTGCTTTCTATCTTCTACGACACTTCTTCATCATCGTGTGGTCCAAGAGACAAAGTAATCGACTGCAGATCCGACTCCTATAGCAATATTTACCCAGATTAAAAAATCGTACTTGACATCCTCATATAGGATTAATTGTACTGCTTGTTTGTAAACATAAAGAGCGGATTTTCATATAAAGTCTTGTTTCTATATCTTTCGTTTATTTTATCAGACAATAGCAGCAACTTCGGGATATGCATGACGAGGTTTGGGTACCCAAACTTTATGAGTTTTCTTCGACTTGAGTACGGATGAGGGGTGAACACTAGCCCCAGAATGGAGCATTTTTTTATATGCCTGTTGGTCGAACTTCACAACCAAGGGCTTCTGGGTTGAGACAACAGAAGTAGTGTAAAACTTTTGTGTTACAAACTGTTAAAAAGTACAAAAGAAGAGGAGAAGGAAGTCCCCAGCAGATTCGCCTTTTTTGTTTGCAAAAAAAGTCTATATACGAAAATTTTGTGTTACAAACTGTTAAAAAGTACAAAAGAAGATCCTAAATAGGAATCTAAGTACAATTTGATTCTAGGGATGTATAGCTATAGAGATCTGATCTACAAATGATTACTTTACTCCTTGGACCACTCGGCGGTAAAAAAATATACATGATGACAAGGAAATATAGGAAATACTATGAACAACTTGGAGAGTTGTACAACGAGAAAGCTCTGGCACAATGGCACAAGAAGCTTATGTTTCTCTCACTCTACTCTTGAATTTCAAAGACTTGAGAATTCTAGCCCCTTTCAATGTTTCTCCGTGTCTTATCCCCCTTTTGTTGTGCGAAGAATATGTATTTATAAAGTTTAGGAGCGGTTATGAGAATATATAGAATATTTGGTAGGTTAACATCCAATATTCTGTATGAGATCGGGTATACAACTTCTTGCCTGCTTGACACGTAGCTTCATATACGAGGAAAGCAAAGGATGTGTGGGGACATTTATTTGTACACCTTTCATGAGAAGTACGACATGTATGACATGCATTCATAACTGATCACTATTTGTTAGGATAGTATGCGCATTTTAGAAGTCTTCTGGAGACTGGCACCTTTTTGAAGGAGTAGCATTACGATGCACTTTTTAAGAGAATGGCATTGTGGCGCCGTTACTCCCCGTTCCCGATATATGTATTTAGAACATTTTCTATTTTAGAATGGTTGCATTTGCATGGAGACTAGACCCATTCTTTGGTTTAACCTAGTTCATGTTTTATTTTAGGGGTTGGTTCAACTCATGAGAACCTTTGGTTCAACCCTCAACCCTACCATATATAACCTAATATTTTCTCTCTCTCTTTTCACTTCTTCATTACTTCCTCTTTCTTTAGTTTTCTCTTCCATTTTCATAGGCAAGTGCACCTTGCATGTGGAATGGAGAACCCCCCCCCCATATTATTAATTTATTATGTATTTCTAAGCACTTTTAGTTCTTAGATTTTTTGTTTTGATGGATGGATTAGTGTAGATCTATATTTATAAACTTAGGATTTATATGTTTAATAAGTTTTTTTTTATCTATTAAACTTATGTCTTTGAAAATCATTTTTTTACATGATAAAGTTTTTAATTTAGAGAATTTTGGCTTTTGGTTCACCCGATTTGGACTTAAAATGAGGATTTTATGGTCAAAATAAGATTTCAGTTTTTGGAGCTTTTTTGCTATAGTAGAACCTTCTATTGGAGAAGAAGAAGTTTCCATGCGGCCAGCGAGCATATGTCGCTGAGAGTGTCATGCGGCCCGAGAGGATTATACGGCCTAAACTCTTGTCGCATACTAATAGCATGCGTCCATCTTGTTGGACGCATGACTGATGATTTACACAAGTGTCCTTGAATACCTTATGCTTTTACTCGCTGAACGAATGAGAAATTCACTAAGTCCAAGAGAAACTCTATACGACAGAGAACCTCATGCTGCACCGACACCCATGTGACTGGAGAGCATACAGCCACTATTTTCTTAGACGCATGGCTCTGAACTGTTGGCACATATTTTCTATGATTTTATCTTTTCTTCTTAACACACTTTATGGCTTGTAACATCAGTCACTTTATGTCACATCACTGATACTTTAATTATTTGATTGTCACTTCAATACTTGTCCCAAGGAGTAGACCTTAACCATGAGCATGCAGATAAGTGGTTCATGTGGCCTAACTTCGTATGGCCTGACTTTCCATGCGGCCTAGACTTCATATATGGCCTGACATCATATACAAAAAAGATTGCCATCCGGCCTGACTTCCCATGTAGGCTAGAGACCCATACGGCCCTGCTTATTTTGATTAAATATCTTCTGAATTCCTGTGACCCAATGTATAAATGGTAATTGTACTCGAATACTGTATCTGTGCTGATACCACTATTGCCTGATTATTGTTCATAATTTAATGTGCGCTAAGGTACGCCATATCTTGTCACATATTAAGTGATAATATTTGGGTTGTGCATCGAGAATGCCTCAAAATTTCTGAACGTGTGATATTATAAATATATATTATTTCCCCAGCACGGGCATAATAAGCGAGTTAATTACCAAAGGGTGGCTAGGATATTGATTATATGAATGTAGGATACACGCTCGGGTAAATCCAGATTTGACTTTAATGAATTCGTATCTAGCGTATCCGTACTTTGTATGACATCTTAAGAAAAATTCTTATGTGACCACGCCTTAAGATTTTAAACACGACATAGGGCTAATTATGTAACTAAAAGTGGTAGTAACATTAGAGAAAATGGTATCCTGAGATCATGCCAACGAACCTTCCCACAAAGATTCATTCTAAGTGCGCTATGGGCTGGCCACCATAGATATTGTATATCATCTGCCTTAGTGTAGTGCAGTATCTGACGTATTATTATGCCAAGCCATTGTTTCAATATAGGAACACTAGACCCGCAAATACCATATTTTTTAGCACAGTAGCCCAACGGGGGACTGGTGCATCCTACAAGTGCCTATTTTATTTATTTGGTTCGGTTAGCTCATGTTCTGCACTGGCGTGATTTGAGGATACTTATTATTCATTATTCCGACATAACCTCAGACTCCACAAAATAGCAAGCCGTACAAATGAATGGCCGATATAAGATATGGACTTGGTTGGGATTGTATTATTCAGCCAGTAGCCTAGGGAAATAAACTATTATAGTATGAGGGTTCAACCCTTGTCCTTGTTTGGTTGTAGGCTTTTAGAGTTAAGTCTTAGCGCTAGAATATGCCATGGACCTAAGTTACGACACTGAACCTATGTATTATTATATTTTTCTTGGGTTTTTGTTTTTCCATGCATGCTTCCTTTGTGGTAGTTGCTATTTGGGGTCTAACCCCACTGGTTTTGAATGGCTAGGTTTTGAGCCAGCACCCGAGGATCTAGTGTACTTTCCTCTAACTCATGTCGTACACCAGAAATATAGTTGCAGGGGATAGCCAGTCAGTTTTTTCTTTTCTGCTCGTCTTGCTCAATTACTTTATTTGGTATTTAGCTACCGGCACCTGTTAGCCGGCTCATGTGGACTTTAGTTTTTCTTACATAATTGTATTAAATTAAACTGTAGCTGAATAATATCATGTACTAATGTTACTATTTTATCTTCTTATTTTGTACAAGTGAACTCCAGAATATTTTGAGAAAGCATTTGGGATACCTTATTGCTTATCATATATGCTCTATACTTAATATTTCTTATTTGAATGATTGAGACATAAAAGTTCTTGACCATAGAAGACTTGATTATAGCAGGCACCGTCTTGTCTTATACAGCCATGATCGTCGTACGACGTATACCACCTTGTATGGGGTAGCTGGCCCTGCCCGTCTCTGTATTCCGGTACTGAGAGTGACAAAGTTTTATTTGTGGCCCATGCAAGTCTGTTCTTCAAACTTGTGGGATATCATGGTCATAGGAGTCTTAATCAAACATGATCCTTCTTGAAATTACGAATTTGCCCTCTTCGATACTCAACTTAAATTTTCTCAGATTGGTTGCTTCCTTATTTCTTCTCGTCCTGTGCTTATTGTTTCTTATGCTCTTCTTTAGGGCTTCACCTTCCCCCGATGCTGAAGAAATAAGAGAGGCATAGTTTTTAGGGGAACGATATCCTGTGGAACCCCAGCCAAGGATCCATGTTGAGCCTACCTTGAATGGGACAGAGCAGAAGGCTCCAGGTATCTCCGTACCTCCCGTAGTACTGGCAGTACTGGATATCCCAGTCATGCTAGAGATTATCCGTAGATTGTTGGCTACCCAACAATACTAGATGGTGGTACAATAACAACAATAATTGTAATACCAGCAATAACACTTTTACTAGCAAGAACATAATGTCCTGTTGAACCAAGGTTTGTAGATGGCCCTAGAACGAGGCAAAAGAACAGATTCTGGGGCATCTGTTAGATTTTGTAGACTAAACCCCAGCTATTTTGATGGCAAAGAGGACACAATCATGACTGACGATTGACTCCAGGATATTGAGACCATTTTCACAGTGGCTAAAGTTTCGACCGAGGAACAGGTTGACCTGGTTCGCCTACAACTCCAAGATCTGGCAAGAGAATGGTGGGTTACGATGGAGGTAGGACTGAGGCATCCTATTTCATCGGAGGATTTTATAACCCGGTTCAGGGCGAAGTAATTCAGGATTGTGGCTCAGTATGTGTTAGCATATTTGCAACTAAGGTTCATTAACCTCAAGCAAGCAGGAAGGACAGAAGACGGCTATGTGGCAGAATTTTGTCGAATTAGCATATTTGCGCCAACCATGGTGGCAATAGAGTTGGAGAGAGCAATATGGTTCTAGCAGGGACTTCACTTAGAGATATTATATGTGGTAGAGGTGCACGACTACCAGACCTTCGAGGCAGTATTCACAGCAGCATAGAGGGTCGAGCTTACTTTTAAAGGATGGCATCAAGAAGAGTGGATCGAAAGAGGCCTCATGGACACAATAATGAGGGAGGACCGGTTCCCTAAATGTCAGCACCAATACCTGGCATTCATATACATGATTCAGTACCACGGATGGTGCCAGTTTCAATAGTGATAGTACCAACTCGGCAACAATAGTTGAGGAAGCAACAGCAACAACAATAACGACGGAAAGCGTTAACATATTGTACCTACTATGGCAAGGGTTGTCATACCCGAGATATTTGCCAGGCAGCTAACAGACTATATTTGTGATATAGGAGCTCTGATGACAAGGTTGCCACGTATCCATTGATGCAGAGGCCAGGAGGGCCAATATCAGTCGAGGCAGCAGCAGCAACCACGACGGAAAGCACCGACAGGTTTTTTTTATTACCATCTCCAAGGGTAGTACAACAAGGAGGACCAATAATAGCAGCACGACCTTTAGCTCAGCTTCCGTTGTGATGCAGGCCCAGCTTTATAGGCAACAACAGCAGAATCAGCAGGTGCCACAACCACGATAGCAAGGAAGACAGCATCAGGGAGCTCAACAAGGCCAAGGGCATGCACTCACCTTATCTTTGGAGGAAGCTATGGCGTCGGGCGACGTGGTGGCAGGTAACATTTTTGTTACAACCTTTATTTCCATAACTTTAATTACTTTTGGAGCTTCGTACTAATTTATATCTGTACAATATGGGACACTTATTAGATTGATGTTTGAGGCATTGCCAACGAGGTTGAATATACTCACTGGCAATGTGATTATAGAAGTTGGTAGGGTATGCCAAGCATGTCAGTCATAGTATATGGGCATTTATTACCTGAAAAGTTTATCGAACTCCCTATGGATAACTATGATGTTATCTTAGGCATGGACTGGTTAAGAGGCAGTCATGCAATGATAGACTGCCATGAGGGTAGAGTGTTGTTTAGAATTCCCGATTTAGAAGAGTTTGTCCTTAGCAGAATAGCAAGAAACCAACATAAGGGAGGAGTCACAATAGTAGCATGTGAGCAAACCCGTTGTCCAAGATAGTTGAAGAGTTCATGGATGTCTTTACCAAAGATCTTCCTCGATTATCCCAGTTGGAGCAGTAGAGTTCTGTATAGAGTTGATGCCAAGAGAAGAACCAGTATCCCAGAAGGTGTACCCAATGTCACCATCAGAACTTAATCAGTTTTATCAATACGTAGAAGAACTGAAGGCGAAAAAGTTTAGTCGGACCAGTGCATAACAATGGAAAGTACCAGCAGTATTAATGTAGAAGGATGGATCGATGCGATTGTGTATGGATTACAGGCAGCTTAATACAGTGACCGTGAAAAATAAGTACCCATTTCCAAGGTTAGATGATTTGTTTGACTAGTTAAGTGGAGCAAGAGAATTCTCCAAGATAGATTTACAATCAGGATATCATTAGGTGTGAGTCCGGGAGCAGGATATACCAAAGATAGCATTTAGGTTATGATATGGGCATTACGAATTCTTAGTTATGCCATTTGGACTGACTAATGCTCCAGCGGTATTCATGGACTCGATGAACCGTATTTTTATGCCTTACTTAGACCGATTTATTATTGTATTCATCGATGGCATCCTGATATATTATCATAATAAGGAGGAGCATGAAGAACATCTAAGTATAGTTCTGCAAACATTGAGGGAGAACAAGTTATATGGAAAGCTTAGTAAGTATGTATTTTTGATGGATCGTATATCTTTTTTTGGACACATTATTTCTGGAGTAGAAGTGTCAGTTGATCACAAGTAGGTAGGAGCAGTAGATAACTTGCTAGTTCCAAAGACAAAAGCGAAAGTGCGTAGATTCCTAGGCTTGCCAGGATACTACAGAAGATTTTTGTCAGATTTTGCTAAAATCTCGGCACTATTGACTCGGTTAACGCACAAAAAGGTAATTTTATATGGTCAACGAAGTATCACATAGCCTTTGAAGAGTTGAAGAAGTTAATCTATGCACCAATCCTTACTCTTCCAGCAGGCTCCAGGGGATTCACAGTGTACTGTGATACATCTGGAAAATGACTTAGATATGTTTGATACAATAAAAGAGAGTGACAGCATATGCTTCTCGGAAGCTCAGAGATCTTGAGAAGAACTATCCAACTTACGATTTGGAGCTAGCAGCAGTAGTGTTTGCACTTCAGCTATGGAGGCACTATTTATATGGAGATCGAGTAGAAATATTTACAGATCATAAGAGTTTGAAGTATGTGTTCACGCAGAAGGACCTGAAAATGAGGCAAAGAATGTGGCTAGAGTTATTAAAAGATTTATGACATAGAACTTCAGTACCATCTAGGTAAGGCTAATGTAGTAGCTAATGCACTTAGTAGAAGAGGTAAAAAATTTATATTGACTACCCAGAAGCACATTCTAGAGGACTTAAGAGAGATGGGTATCGAGATAGTACTTCCACAGAGTACAGGAGTTCAAGATAGCCTACAGATTCAGTCAACTTTGGTAGATAAAATTAAACTAGCTCAGGCAGAGTATCCGAAGATTCAAAAGCTACAAAAAGAATGTGAGTCAGGTCTTCGGAAGGAGTTAACAATACATACGGATGGAACACTAAAGTTTGGGAATCGTCTATGCGTACCAAATAGGGATATTTGATAAGAAGTTATGACTGAAGCACATAGTTCTCAGTATTCCATTCATCAGGGTGGCACGAAGATGTACCAAGATATCAAGCAACACTTTTGGTGGAACTAAATAAAGAGGGAAATAGCACGCTTCGTATCGCGATGTCTGATATGTCAGCAAGTGAAGGAAGAACAATAGAGATCGACAGGATTATTGCAGCCACTTTCTATTCCAGAGTGAAAGTGGAAATACATCACGATAGACTTTGTGACTATTTTACCTAGATCATCGACTGGTCGAGATACGATTTGGATGATAGTAGATCATCTCACAAAAGTAGCTCACTTTCTTCCTTTTCGAGTCGAACAGTCTATAGAACAATTGGCTGAAATATATATGCGATAAATAGTAAGACAATACGGTATTCCAGTAAGTATCGTGTCAGATTGAAACACTCGTTTCACTTCATATTTTTAGAAAAGTTTGCACTAGAGGTTGGACACCAAGTTAAGATTCAGCACAACTTACCACACCCAGACAGACGGACAATCAGAGAGAATCATCCATACCTTGGAGGATATTCTATGAGCCGATACCTTAGATCTTGGTGGATCTTGGGATAATCACCTTCACTTGGAAGAATTCTTGTATAACAATAGTTATCAGGCCAGTATTCAGATAGCACCTTTTGAAGTACTATACGGCAGGAAGTGTAGATCATATAACTTGGTGAGCAGAATATGTTAGACCCTGAAATAATTATGCAGACAGTAGAGATTATCAAGCTGATTACAGAGCGACTTCAGGTTACACAAGATAGGTATCGGCATTAGGTATATTAGTATAATAGGACTTTATGTTTTGTGTCAATGACCACATTTTTTTATGGATTTTGCCTACCCCATAAGTCATTCGATTCAAGGTTTACGGGAAGCTTAGTCCCAGATACATAGGTCAGTTTGATATTCTCAAGCGGGTAGACAATGTTGCTTATCGTCTTCCTCTTTCATCTTCGCTACATGAGGTATACGATATATTTTATATTTATTAGTTGCGTAGGTATGTTCCAAATTCGAGTCATATCCTCGATCAATTTGAATTACTTGTTGGTACCAACTTATCTTACAAGGAGCATCCCATATTTATATTGGACTGAAGGGAGAAGGTGCTCAAGAATCGAACTATTTCTCTTATCCGGGTAGCTTGGAGCTATCACTCTCTAGGAAAATCAACGTGGGAGCGCGAGGATGATATTCGGTCCTGGTAACCGTACCTATTCGATTTAGAAGGTATATTCTTTCTTACGCCTTTATATCTCGGGTTATGTGATCAAGTGATGTCCTTTATGTTCTGATGTTAATGCTTACATGTGTAGTTGCTAGTAGATTTATATCGTGCTTGTCCTGACTTCTCTAGCTATTGCTTGGATTTGAATTTTGAGGCCAAAATTTTTCTAAGGTGGATAGAGATGTCACTCCCCGTTTCCGATATACATATTTAGAACATATTTTTATTTTAGTATTATTGCATGCGCATGGAGACTAGATCTATTATTTGGTTTAACCTTCTTCATGGTTTATTTTTTGGG
Source organism: Iris macrosiphon (assembly GCA_036927795.1). NCBI lineage: Eukaryota > Viridiplantae > Streptophyta > Magnoliopsida > Asparagales > Iridaceae > Iris > Iris macrosiphon. The sequence goes on from JAYESA010000012.1 coordinate 90,924,365, forward strand.
TTGGTTAAACTCGAGAACCTTTGGTTCAAGCATCAACCCTACTATATATAATCTAATATTTTCTCTCTCTCTCTTCACTTCTTCATTACTTCATATTTCTTTATTTTTCTCTCCCCATTTTCATAGGCAAGTACACCTTGCATGAGGAATATAGAAATGTTATGACTCGCACCCGGAATTTGGGTATGAGTCGTGGGTACGTCTAGCCTACGCAGCAGCATCGGCGGTAGAACGCTGTCTAGGTCACAATAAATACTAACATAACTCTGTCAATGATATCAACTCCACAAGGAGGACAATATACATCTCACAATAACTCATAATGTAAACTCAATCACAACAACTATAAGAGTATAAAGGCACTACAAAAGATAAGAAAGAATGACATAGTTAAACACCATGTCTCAAAATAAAGATAAACCACAGTCTAGATGTCTAACATAAAGTCTCCATAAGTCCCAACATAAACTAAGAATAAGTCTAAACATAAATTGAATTAACCTCAAATAAGTCTCAGCGTATAAAATAATTACTGTATATATAGCTGCAGGTAATATCTCCTCTAAAAGAATAGTCTCCTCTAAGACCTCTGGTGTGTAGTCTACATCTATACCTGGTCTATAATATATGTGACAGGAGTCCTCAAGATCCTCTGGAAAAAATATTCAATCAGGATTGGAGCGAAGTACAAGCACTAACAGCAGTTCCACATATATTGACACAAACTATAACACAGTGTAAAGAAATACAACATAGATATGAATACTGGCGATAAGAAATACTGGAATAATAAAGTACGGGAATAAAGTAATACTGGAATAATAAAGTACTGGAGCATATATCATCATCAATATACATCTAGCAATGAATAGAAATACAAGTGCATGCTAGAACATTGAACTAGAATATAAGTAAACGTAGAACAATAACTAGAGCATGTAGAGATGCTAGATCAATATACTAGAGGTACATGTCAAGAACATCTAGCTAAGTGTGTAAAATATCAGTATATCATGTGATCAGCTTGGGACTGATCAGGCTTGTTACATATGATTAGCTATGATTCATGTAAGGTCAGGCTAACTATCCGGATAGCTATGATGCGAGTAATAGTCAGGCTAATCACATGTAACAGGCTATGAGGCATGTAATGGTAAGGCTGCAATGACGTGAGTTATGGGTGAGATATGATGCAAGTAGAGTTGAGAATGATCACATAATCCACTAATATCTCCCTGTTTCCCCAGCTAGTACGATGGATTCCAATCACGACTCCTTGTGACATATCTCGATAATGCCAACTTGTGTATACAACAGTGTCAGAATTATGTACGCTATACAACTAGAATTATAGAGATAATCAACATAATAAAACTGTCAGAGAATGTACTCGCCTGTGGTCCTTAGCTGGCAATACCAATGTCCTATTTTTGGGATCTCGTCTGAATTATCCAACAGTCCTATAGACATTATTTAATGACAATACAAATCAGTCCATACACCAACACACACAATCAATACCAAAATGAACTCAGAGACTACGCTAGGGGGTGACACTTGTTATTTACAGGGTCAAATGCGCATCTAGCTGCACGGGTGTCATATCTGTAATTGCTGTGCATAACGGACAGACAAAATAATACGGATCTTGCCAGTATATCAGTGTACATAAGGCAGTCTGCTAACAATTTACAGTATCACAGGTCAATGTAACTACGGGATATCCGTAATTAACACTAGGGTTACATCTATAAATATACATATAGTCTTAACTAGCATGTAACATTAATAACTTACAATTTATATGTATACTACATATACAATATATATAAGTATATATATATACTAATTGAATTCATATACTATATATATATATATATATATATATATATATATATGTGTGTATGTGTGTGTGTGTGTGTGTGTATATATACCAATTATATACATATTAACATATACTAATGGAATACATATACTATACATATATATATGTATATATATACTAATTGAATTCATATACTATATATATATATATATATATATGTATATATATATATACCAATTATACATATTAAACATATACTAATGGAATACCTAAATATATATATATACCCATTTGAATACATAAACTAAATACATACACCCATATACCAATATACCAATGAACAATATGCGTATACGCGTACGAGTACGTGTACGCAACAAGAAGGATAAACTCGAACCTGTGCACGCGGGAATGAGGTAGTCGTGTCGAGGAGGGAAGTAAAGTCATCGTCGAGGTGGTCGAGATAAAACTGTTGTCGAGGGGTTCAGCGGCTCGCGAGGTCCGGCGTGCCACGGGTTTAGGCGTTCTGGCCAACGCTGGAGGTCGTGCAGGCGTGGGGTTGAGGCTTCGGCGGGTCTCCAGTCGAGTGCAGTGAGAGAGGGGGTGGAGAAGCGGTCGGTCCGGTCGACGTGGTAAAGGAGAGACAGGGTGGTGTGCTGGGTTCACGGCGATCCAGGTGGAGGGATGACGAGCGGGTCAGCGGCGTTCAGTCCGGCACGAGGTCGGCTTCAGCAGTGCTCGGGACAGCTGCTGCCGATGAACTCCGGTGAGGACGATTCGACGAGGATATATATTAGGAGAAAGGGTGGAAGAGAATGGCAGGAACGATGAGGCTCCGGTGAGATTCGATCGACAGAAGGAGAGATGAAGATGGTGAATAGTAAGGGGTGAAGGGGGAGTCGGTTGTGCTTTAGTTAGGTTTAGAAAAAAAGGAAAAAGTAAAGAAAAGGAATATTTATACATATGTGCAAGGTGTTGGGTTGACCTAGAAATTGACTTGGTCAAACCCTTGGAAAAAGGGCTTCTCATGTTGGTATTTCAAGGGCTATGATTCAATAGATTCAAAATGGATGGCTAGGATTGTATTTGGTTCAAAGTTTGGTGGGTTATGGTTTGAGGAGGTTGATGTTGAGTTACACACTCCAAAAAATTATGAAAAATTTTATATGAAGGAAAAATGGGTTTCTTCACGTGTTGTGTCCAACGGGGTGGACACCTTAATGCACTTTTGCATAAAAGTGCCCAACAATTGGAAAATTGCAAAAAGTTAGATTTATGGTTTAATTTAATTAAAATAAATATAATTGGTGTTCTAAAATTAATTAGAAGTACATGGGGCTCAAATTAGGTAGGACACAATCATGAATGAAGAAGACATATAATAAAATATTACCCTAATTTGGGTTGCTTAAAATGTGTTGAGAATGTGTCTCCAATTTCGATTAAAACGCACAAGGATACAAAGTTAGATTTATATCGAATTAAATATAGTCAGTTTGCGACGAATATTGTACGACTAAAATGAATCACAATAAGGCATAGTTATGAGTTACACAAGGATCACAATAAAAGTCTGACACGTCTAGGACAATGATGTAAAATTTGTTGGAAGGCAATGGCAAGTGTAGCGCTCTAATTATTGAAGCAACGGTAAGGTGCAACAATCAATAAAATGACAGCAATTAAATATAAATAAATGCCATGCAATCATTAACACATTAAATTATGAAAAGACGAAAATACCCCTAATCTGAATTATGGTAGTGACAAGAAACCCTCCATATTATTGTTCCGTTAGGTTTATTATGTGTTTCTAAGCACATTTAGTTCTGGGAGTTTTCTAATTTGATGGATGGATTATTGTAGATATATATTTCTAAACTTAGGATTTTATGGGTTTCATAGGTTTTTCTTGCTATTAAACTTATGTCTTTGAAAACTAGTTTTTGTTACATAAAAGAGTTTTCAATTTAGAGCATTTTAGTTTTTGGTTCACCCGATTTAGACTTTAAATAAGGATTTTATAGGCAAAACAAGATTTTAGATTTTAGAGCTTTTTCGCCAAGGCCGAACCTGCTGTTGGAGAATAAGAAGTTCAATTGCGGCCAGTGAGCATATGCGTCTGAGAGTTCCATGCGGCCCGAGAGGTGGAGATTTTCTTCCATGGCCGAACTTGCTGTTGGAGAAGAGAAGTTCAATTGCGGCCAGTGATCATATACAGCTGAGAGTGTCATGCAGCCCGAGAGGGTTATGCGGCCTAAACTCTTGCAGCATACTGACAGCATGCGTCGATCTTGTTAGACACATGATTGAGAATTTTCATAATTCTCCTTGAACACCTTGTGCTTTTACTCGTTGAACGAATAAAAAATTTACTATGACTAAGAGAAACTCCCTACGGCAGAAAACCTCATGCGACACCGACACCCATGTAGCCTGGAGAGCATGCGACCACTATTTTCTTGGATGCATGGCTCTAAACAATTGATACTTATTTTTTATGGTTTTATCTTTTCTTTCTGACATATTTTATGGCTTATCACATCAATCATATTATGTCACATCACTGAACCTTTAATTATTTGACTGTCACTTCAACACTTGTCCCAAGAAGTAGACCTTAACCTTGAGCATGTGGCCAAGTGGTTCATATGACCTGACTTTCTATGCGGCCATGACTTTATATGAGGCTAGGATTGTCATGAGGCCTGACTTCCCATGCAGCCTAGAGACCCATACCACCCTGATTGTTTTGATTAAATATCTTCTTGATTCATGTGACCTAATGTATAATTGGTAATTGGACTCGAATATTGTATCCGTGCTGATACCACTATTGCCTGATTATTGTTCATGATTTAATATGCACCGAGGTACGACACATCCTATCACGTGTTAAGTGATTATATTTAGGTTTTGCTTCGAGAATGTCTCCAAATTCCTTAACGCGTGATATTATATATATATATATATATTATTTCTCCACCACGTGCATAATAAGTACTCAACTCCCAAAGCATGGCTATGATATTGATTATATGAATGTTGCATACACGCTCGGGTGAATCCAAATTTGACTTTCAAGATTCGTATGTAAGGTGCCCGTACTTTGTAGGATATCTTAAGAAAAATTCTCATGTGACCATGCCTTGAGATTTTAAACACGACATAGGGCTAATTAGATAACTAAAAGTGGTAGTAACATTGGAGAAACGGTATACCGAGATCATGCCAACGAACCTTCTCACAGAGATTCATTCTAAGTGCGCTATGGGATGGCCACCACAGATACTGTATATCATCTGCCTTAGTAGAGTACAGTATCTGACTTATTTTTATGCCGAGCCACTATTTCAATATCGAAATACTGGAACCGCTAATACCGTATTTTTATTGAAGTGGCCCTACAGGGGACTGGTGCATCATGTAAATGCCTGTTTTTATTTATTTAGTTCGGTTAGCTCATGTTTGGCACCGGCGTAATCTGAGAATACTTATTATGTATTATTCTGAGATAACCTCTGACTCCATAAAATATTAAGCCGTATAAATGAATGGCCGATATAAGAAATGGACTTGTCTCCAGAATATTTTGATAAAGCAGGATATAAGGATACTTATTATACATATTTTCCACAGCTAGACTCCAGAATATTTTGATAAAACATTTGGGATGCCTTATTGCTTATCATATATGTTATATGCTTATTGTTTCTTGTTTGAACGATTGAGACATAGAAGTTCTTGACCATAGGAGACTTGATTATAGCATGCACCCTCTTGTCTTCTAAAGTCGTAATCATTGTATGACGTATAACTCCTTGTATGGGGTAGCTGGCCATGTCCATCTCCATATTCCAGTAGTGGACGTAACAAGCACACTTCTGAGGAGAATGGCAATCTGGAATACTTTTGAAGGACTTGCACTGTTGTTGGTTCCCTAAACGACAACCTGTGTCTGAATGCCGTATCTCCGCTATAATAATGACCTCTAACACTTCGGTTTCTACCTTTGTCAACTACCAGTCTGTTCCATTAAATGTTTGAGAGAGAGTAGATCGTTTGTGCACTATCTTTTGTAACATTAAGAAAGTGACATTAAGAAAATGTGCCACTTTTCTACTCTTTGAATTGTGCGCCATCCTCTGAAATTAGTAGATATTGCACCAATGTAGGAAGTGCACCATTCTTCTACTGTTAGGTTTATTTGTAGATAATCGTGCCCTCTATCAGAGGAAATTTTTTTATGCGTCTACAATGAATAGGAGAATATTTTCAATAAAAAACCTCTCAGAATCTTGGTCAAAGGGCTTACTACCCGCCCAGATCCTCTAGAACCCCTAGTTATCAATCTCTGCAAGCCCACACACGAGTAGAAAGCCAAAGAACTATTGGATATAGATATCACTAAGAAGAAGAAACCTCCACTGTTCATCCACCTCCGTGACAACAAACAACTGGTTCTAAAAAATCAGTCATTGGTCATTAATCTCACCAAACCTTCTGTTGAGGCTGAACCTTCTGCTGACCTTGTAGAGGAGGAGAAAATCTTGTATTTTATGAATAAAGATGACAATCCTTCGCACTATGTTGATGTTGATCCTCCTGCTAGAAAATTCTTAGAAGTCATGTATGCTTATGAGCCTATGTCGGTACTAGTGATACTATTTCAAATAAGTACTTCATATACTTCATGTGATGGTACATGTTTTGTGGTCCAAGCGAGGAAAGACAAAGGGCATTAGATAATCTTCGATGAAGTAAGAAGTAAAAGAGTCACATATAATTATGACCAATAAGATGATAATGAGAAAATGTCGTTTCAATGCTACAGTAGACAGACTAAGAATATTATGCAGAAATGGGTTACAAGCTAAAATCTGAAAAAGGCCTTAACTATGGAAAATGTCGGCAAACTCCCTAAAGCCACTTCTTTCCAAAAGACAAACCTGAAACTTATTATCAGAAAATACATCGTAGGTTAGGTTATGTCACCCCTTCGACGAAACCTGAAAGTTCAGAATCAAGTGGAGAAATACTTTCTCACTCTTTCGACTCATTATCCTTGGATTATGATGAAAGCATAGGTAAAGTGCTTAAGCATGATCTGTCTGTCAATATGGTAACGGTCGACTCAGATGACGAGGATGAATAATTACTAGAACCCTTCGAGAATAATCTATGGGAACAACAGATGGATTAACAATGGAGCTTCGGTTCGAGCAACACGAACCACCCACAGAAGATGAGATTGTTCGGATCAATGTAGGAGAATAATCTTCCCCAAAATCGAACTTTATCAGTAAAAGCCTTTCAGACGAAGATAAGCAAGCCCTGGTAAAGCTTATAAAGGAATATATTGATATTTTTGCTTTGAAAGATGAGAATATGCCAGACCTAGACCCTTAGATAGCTATATACAAACTCAATATCGTTCCAAATATTAATCCAGTGAAGCAGCAACAATGATAATTCAGTCCAGATATGATGGATGCGATCAAAGTTGAAGTCAAGAAACTAATATCATGTATTTTTTCGAGAAGAACAACATTCCGACATGGTAGCTAATGTGGTTCCAGTCATAAAAAAGAATGGGAAGATCCGAGTATGCATTGGCTACTAGGATCAAAATTCGACTTGCCCTAAGGATGAATTTTCTCTGCCCATTACAGATATCATGATTGACAATACTTGTTATTTTGAGCAAATGTCTTTCATGGATAGATTCTCGAGATACAATCAAATCAAGATATTCCCAGATGATGAAAAATATACGGCATTCTGAACAACGTTGGGAGTATAATACTATACGGTAATGCATTTTAATTTAAAGAACGCATGAGCGACATACCACGGGGCATGAGTATAACTTCCAAGAGCATCTAAGAAAGACGGTAGAGTTTTATATGGATGATATTGCAGTCAAAAGTCATTATAGTGATAATCACTTACAGGACCTCAGGATGGTGTTCAACCTGATGCGCCAATATTAACTCAAGTTGAATCCTATAAGTCTTTCCTGGGAGTCTCCAGTGGAAAATTTCTCCAGTTCGTAATAACCTCTAAATGTATCCACCTTGACCCTGATAAGGTGAAAGCTATCCTTGAGATGCATCCCCCTCGTAAATTCAAAGTGCTTCGAGGATTGCAAGGACAACTAGCATACATCAAAAGGTTCATATAAAACCTTTCTGGTCGATGTCGACCATTTACTCAGTTAATGAAGAAGGGAGTAATCTTTGTATGGAAAGGTGCATGCCAACGAGCGTTTGACGATATCAAGTAGTACTTAACAAATCCACCAGTATTGGTAGCCCCAGTGGTGGAAAGACCTTTCTTGTTGTATGTTCGAGCAATGGATCACCCTTAGGCGCCCTGCTAGCACAAAAAAGTAGCGAGGGTCATGAATAAGCCAAATACTACCTCAGTTGCTTGATGGTAGGGGCTGAACATAGATGCAACCCAGTAGAAAAAGAATGCCTCACCTTATTGTTCGCTATTCAAAAGACATGTCACTATGTGACCAGTCAGACAATCAATGTTATATCCAGAGTAGAGAAGGCTCGATTCCTCGTCGTACTACATTTTATCATTTTATGGTCACGGACAACCTATGTGTATGATTTGGATTCCTCCAACGGGATAGGAACCGGGGCACCGGGATAGTTCTGTCTGGGTGGAATAATTGGAAGTGCTTTTGAAGCACGGTATAGCGAGACATACATCTGAGGTATTGCAACCTTCGGATGGATGGTACATTGCTTACTTGAATTGGTGTTTTGGTACAAGACATTTATGGGAACTATAATTATGGCATTGAAACCAAATATACTGGAAGGATCCCCGCATTTGTTATATATATCCTTTATGGATTGGCCAGTGACCTTTATATTGATAGGGATTGCTTTGAGATTGTGCGTTTGAGTAGGCAGCGGGTGGCCACCTTGTCCCGGGCAAGAGTATGCGCATTGATGGAATAGCGAGATTCAGATTGTGGCATGGTTAAATAGGTTTCGTGTTTTATCCTTGTGATTCGATTAGCCTGTTGCAGGCTTAGTTTCTAGTACGAATAGGTGATTGCATGTTAGTCTGTTTATATGATTTCAATGCTTAACTTATTTTACTACTTTCAATGCATGCCATGCCAGGATATGAAATTGATCTAAGTAAATGACTAATAAAATGACTATGTAATAACTGCTTGCATTCATTTTTTACTTAGTGTTGGTTTAGGCGAGTGTCTTACCCCGCTCACTAGTACAACAGTGTACTGACCCACGTTTGTGGACATTATTTTCAGATATGCAGGTAAAGTGGCTGAGCTTGGATATACGGGACATGATGAATTGAACGGTAAGTACCTTTGTGGGCAAGACAAAGAGCAAGAGTGTTGCAAGCCATTATGGCATTCTCCTTTTTGGCATCTTCATTTGGAACCTTTGAGAGCTTCGCTACATATACTTTGATGTTATCTTGTTTGTAATAATACTTGGCTTTCCTTGCAACTTGGTTGTTTCGATGATGACCATGACGTTTGATATTATTTCCTTGTGCGAGCACAACTCCAAGCTCGTACGACATCATACCCCGATGAGAATGATTATCCGGTGGGAGTGTTGTCTTTGTTATCTCACGCCCAGCAGAGACAATCAAACTTACAGGAGATTAGGGTATGACATTTTAATATTTGGGTAAGTCGCTTAGCTGGGATAGTATAAGAAGTGATGATTGTTAAGAGCATGGAGATGATATAGAGGCAGTGCATGCGAGACATAGTACGATTCAAGTCAAGTTAGAGTTTGGTTGTTTGAGCTCGGACGATGCAACCGTGAATTCAGAAATAGTTGGAAGATAGGACCTGGTAGAATACTCATTGTTCTTGGACGCGCAAGGACTTGTCGCATGCGTAGTTTGGACTATCGTTAAAGAATGGATTAAGACAAAACACGAATTGAATTGGGTCTGGTGAAGAGATCGTAAGTGAAGGATCATTATTTTGAAAATAGCGCGTACGATGAGTTATGGGATAAATGTTCAATCAATTTAGTCGAGAGTGAAGCGATGAATATCTTGGACCTGAAAATACCTTTGTAACTTGTCCAAATTCGCTATGGCACAGCTCAATAGAAATGTATGTACTTCAACAATGCCTTAAATATGTGTATAATCCAAACTAAGTGATATATTAATTCGAATTGAGCTACAAGGAGGATGTGGGAATATAGAATTGGTGTACAAGCGATTAGTATGAAACGAGATGATGAGTCTGGATCAGTAAAGTATGAGTTACATAGGCAGAGTTTATAAAATATGCAAGCGGTATATGAGAAATGAATGGGTACTGGTTTGTGTCACTACCACATTTCTGGATGAGGATATTTTTATCATTTAGCATATTATTATTTAATGATTAAATATTTATATATTGTGCTACTAATTATTATATTGTGTTGTGATATTTATTATTTTTTAGTGGGCTAGCCTATTTTATTTAGATTAGTTATTAGTCGACCCATTGGTTTGTCATGACACAATTGAGCCCAACATTAGACTAGGCCCATTAGATCTATTCCCTTAATTAATTAAAGAGATTATATTAGTTTTATATAGAATTAGAAGCTTTCTAATATAGACCTTTCTAATTAAATTCCTTATGACTAATTAGTGGGGATAGATGGGACATTTACTGTTGCTTGGGGGGGGAGTAAGGGGTTAACCACTTTTAAGGGGGAGAGTTTCTCTCTCCACTTTATTCTTATTTCAATTCTAGATCCCCAATTGTGTTCTTCTCTAAATTGACTCATCTCTCCACCAAATCCAACCCAATTCACTCTCATTTTCTCTTAATTATATCATCTAAGAAGCATTGGAGCTTAGATTATAAGAAAAACTTAAAGGAAAAGGAATTGACAAGGAGATTGTGTCTTAATTGTGTTAATTAAATATTTTATTGGGAATCCAGATCCCAATAGATAAATTCTGAATCTATCCCTTAATTTAGACTATAGTTCATGCATTTAAATTATTAGTAATCATCTCATGGCCTAGGGCTACCAATAGGACCTAGAGAACTAGGTTTATATGACTTGTATTGTGTAATCTACATGGTGATTTGTGTCCAATTAGGGAGAATTCTGAGAATGACACATCAAGTGTGCATCATAAAATCAATTAGATCTAATTAGACTTTGATCAATATTGTGGGACTAAGTACCTATCCATAATTAGACACGAGAAGAGTGTATCATAATATATTGTGATATAGTGTGATAAGGGTTTATTTTGGGTATTTTATATGAATTCTCTTTAATTCCTATTGTAACAAGTTGCATTAGTTAGGAAATAGTATAACTGATATGTAGGAATGATTATTGTGGTATATCAGAAGTTTTGATATCTCATTTGAATGAGTATCCTAGTTGTGTATGACAAGTGTTTGAGTTAATTTCATGACCGTGTGTGTTGGATATATATATATATATATATATATATATATATATATATATATATATATATATATAGGATTATATAGGAATTTATATATTTCTAGTTATATATATAGATGAAGTAGTTATGTATACATATATAGTATGTATGTGTGTATGCTAGAGTAGGAGGTCCGATATTGAGGGAAGTTGGAAGACTGAAACAACAGTGCATAGAAGCAACAGTTTGCTGTTGTGAACTGAGTTCAAAAGCAGTAATAGCTACTGTGCATAACTGATTATGAGGGGAGGATAGTATATCAGTAGTATCTCGAGTGCTCGAGCAGTGAGGGGGAACTGAATACGTGTAAGGTAGTAACAAGGGAAAGAGTGTTCAGATTGTGTTTGAGTGCAGTCAAGAGAAGCAATAAGTTTAACTTGGGATTATGAGTTGATGTGGAGCAACTCATACCAACAATAGGAGTGTACATGTTAGCTGAAGTCTGAACTGATATCAAGAATTAATGAACTGCAGTGTCAGAGGTATGAATTAGAGTGTATATCGGGTAAAGAAAAGTAGGGTTAGTTGATGATCGGGTAGTGTGCTTGTCTGAGTTAGAGTGATGGGGAGTCAGGTCAGGTAGCATAGAACTACAAGTTAACTGTACAAATATGAGCAGTTTATCACCTGCACCTAAGGAGAGCTGCAGCAAATGCAACTCAACTTAGAGTTGCAAGGTTTTGAAGCAGTGGGCATATTTCATAATATTCGGGTATTGGATAGCTCAGGTATTTGATTGGTGTATCAAATAATTTATGAGGGTATCTTGGTATCTTGATATATAAGTGAGTGAGGTAATAAGAGGTCTATACATGTATCAGTTGGATACAAGTCAAGGGCAATGAGGAGAAGGTTCAGTTTTGGTTGTGCAAAGTAAGGAAGAGAGCGGGGGGGTTAACCTATAGGTAGCCAAGCAGCAGCAGTAGTGCATAAGTGCACTATGTATACTGATGCACATTGGAGCAGCAATAATTCAAATGAAATATGACCTTTAGCAGTGAGGTGGGGAGGTAACTTCAGTGTATTAGATAGAGTTTTAAGCTAAGTTAGTATAGTGTCAATAGTGATATCAGTTAAAGAAGAGTTGGTATGCATATTTATATCAATTAGTATATAGCTAAGTTATCAATTAGTGGGTCTTGCTATTGGTAACAATTAATATAATTTATTCAGCAAGGTAGTTAGTGATATGTGAGTTCATGAGGATTAGTGTGACGAATAGGTAATAGGTTTTAGGGTGTAAGTTATTGTATATTAGGGTATTATGTATATTACTTAGTGTTTAATAGCTCGTATTGCTAATACCCAAGGTATGACCCTAGAATCCAGGTAAACACCTAGTTTGACTATTTTGACTAAGGTTGACCTAGTTTAGCTAGTGTGACTTAAAAATGGCCTAGAAAGCATATTTAGCGCAATTATCTCATTTCTTATTTATTATATCAATTGCCATGCCATTCATATATTTGTGTGTGTGACACCTACTCGGATATCAAGATATACTATTTGCTCAGAACCGCTGACGAGTACATTCTCTGATAGTTTTCTTATTTGATAGTATCTATGTTTTATGTATTTAGTATTGAGATATTTAATTCCTGACACGATGGTTTCACGAATTGGAATATGTGGATCTTGGTCATGATATTTATTGTCGTGGTTACTCAGTGATCGTCATGTCATACTTTATGATTACTCAGTGATTACCGTGATATGTTAGTGATTATATAGACCGTGCAATGTAATATACATCTTATAACGTGTCGTGATTTGGTTTTGTATACTAGTCAGGGGTTAGAAAAATATTAGTGGATATGTTATCATACCTTATAGCCCATGATTTAGTGTAGCACGTGATTGTTAGCCGATCATGCAACTTACGTGTGATCACGCTAGCTCACCTTTTTATATAATCCGTGTTAGGCCCAAGCCGGTCATTTTATCTTACTAATATTTTAAGGCATATTTACTATATTATTTCTTTTAATCTAGTTCATTACATTGATGTTTTCCACCATATTGTTCTCTATTTTTTGCTATTATTTTACCATGATGCTTCTCCTTGTGATATTTAATAGTCAGTTACTTCCATCATTTATTTTTGTTGATATTACTATTTTATAGTTTTTATTAATTAGTGGAACTGCTATTGTGTTGTACTTTGCTCCAATCTTGACTGGATATATTTTTTAGATAATTCATTAGAGGACTGGTGTCCTATACACTATGGGCCACAAGATAGCGATCCAGTTGAGATATCACCCTTAGAGCCTGTTAAGATAGTACCAGCAGTCAATGAGACTTAGCTAGTTCATTCATGATATTGTATATGTTAATTAAACACTTTTGATATTATATTATATTTGATATCTTGTGTTGAGATTAGACTTGGACTTGTGATATATTATGACTTTATTTCTTTCCTTCTATTACATATCATGTCATATCTTTCTCTAGTTTGTTATTGTGATTGAGTATTGTTTACCATTATCATATTATCAAATTTTCTTCTATGGAGACTTGAGATTTCTTGACAGGTACATTATATATTATATAAGATGTTTAGATAGTATTGATGACCTAGACAGCGATCTACCGCTGTTGCTGCGGCATAGGCTGGACGTACCCACATACTCGTGCCCTTATACCGGGTGCGGATCGTGACACATTTTTGTGGTGGCCCATACAGGTCTGGAAGATTTTTGATAGTAGTACTCAGAATTAGAGTATTACTACAAGTCTGCTATAGGATATAGGAATGGAGATATACGATGAGAGGATACTCAATCACTACTAGAAAATATTTCTAATCTATTGAATTTGCTATCTGTATCATTCGGAATAATTATTTTTTTTTGAAATATTACTATCCTTCCGAAATGCTATCATATCTTGCATAATATTTATTCCTTTGTTTGAATCTATATTTACGATGCCGTCAAATACCCGATTGTAGCTCTTTGGAGCAGTTTTGGCGAGGTCAATTACTTTGTTACCTCAGAGAGAGACAACAGCTACTGTTCCATCTTATTTTACTCAGAGGATTGCCTTACTAGTCCATGTAGAGATTTCAGTAGCAGGTTTTGGGGGTGCTCCACCATCAGTTCCGAGGATTGTTCCATCAGTCATGGAGGATCTTCTACCACCACTACCTATGCCAGCAGACAGGACGCACATGGTTGCTATGTTCCAAGAGATGATAGCAGCACAGTAGAGACAAACAGATATTCTAGGTCAGGACATCGAGAGTGCTTACCAGTTAGCACTTGCAACTGTGGAGAAGGTAGCGCTTGTTCAGCCACAGACCATACCGCTTTATCCCGTACAGCACCAGCTGAGGCCCGGTACCAATATTGATTTCAAAAGAATGGAGCCCAAGGAATTCAAGGGCATAGAAGGAATCTTGTACATCGACGATTGGATCGAGGACGTAGAAAGGGTCTTAGGCTAGCACAGATTTTATAGGGCCAACAGATAGAGGCAGCGGGCAGCCAGATGTTCGATATTGTTCTGACATGGTTCCGCACAAACCCGAGGATCGCAACGCCATAACTAACTTGGGAAGCTTTTAAAGGGCTTTTCAAGGATAAGTTCTTTTTGGATGTGGCTCTGAGTGCTCTAGAGAGCCAGTTTCTAGACTTCGTCCAGGGCAACATGATGGTAGACGAGTAAGCAATGGAGTTCTACAAACTTAGAAAATTTGTAGAGGGACATAATCCTCTAGGAAAGACCCAAAAGTTTTAGAAGAATTTGATCAGGGAGATCAAATTTCTTATTATAGGATACCGCTCAATAATATTCGAGGATATCCTGATGGATGCACAAAGGGCAGAGGATGACTTTGAGCTAAAATCCAAGAGAATGAGAGACACATCAAGTGGAGTTAGCAGTTGTGCGGGTCCAACCAAAGGACCCCATTACCAACCGTTGAGGACCTTCCAGCCACAGTGGCAGCAATTTCATGCACCATTTTGAACACTAGCGAAGCAGGCATACCAGGCCCCAAGATCAGCACAGAAGGCCCCACAGTATACTCACTTTGGGAAGTTTAGACATACACGAGAGGTTTACAGGAAGTGGCTTGGAGTGTGCCTCTATTTTTGAAAGACAGTCCCCCAGTTGAGCGAGTGTTCAGTTGCTCCAGCTCTAGCAGGCCAGGGAGTAACACTGACACAGAGTGCACCAGCGAGGCCACATGTAGGACTGCAGAGGGGACCTCCTTTACAGACTCAACATCAGCATTTTTCCACCACCGACAACAGTAGAGAGGTACACTGTGAGGGTGATCTTTCACCATGATAGTAGAGGAGGAGGAGCCAGTCGGAGATGTCATATCAGGTTTAGTTCTCCTTGATTCTATTCCAGATTAGGCTTTATTTGATTTTGGTGCTTACCATTCTTTTGTATCTGTATCTTTTGCTCTTAAGCATCGATTAGAGTTTGAACCTTTGGCTAGGACTTATAAGATCACGACTTGGGAAGATATTATCCTGGTCAGGGATATTTGTAAGGATCAGAAAGTTATATTGGGAGGCCAAGAGTTAAGCAAGTGCTTACTTATAATGCCACTTCCGATCTATGACATTATAATTGTGATGGATTGGTTGAGTAGGCACCATGCTAGTATAGATTATCATAGAGGCAGATTTTATTTCGACTGCCAAGAGAGCCAGTATTTGAGATTGCCAGAGGAGCAGCAGAGCATAGCGAGGATGCCAACTGTGGAGCCATGGTAGAAGAGAAGGAGTTATCACATCAATTAATAGCCGAGTTTATGGATGTTTTTCATAAGGAGTTGTCGGGTTTGCCTCCAGACCGAGATGTTGAGTTCTCTATAGATTTGGTGTCAGGCGTAGAGCCAATATCTCAACATGTATATATAGTTAACAACAGTGAACTAGTAGAGTTAAAGAAGCAGGTGGATGAGTTGTAGGACAAAGGCTTCATTCAATCCAGTTCATCACCAAGGGGAGCACCAGTATTATTTGTACTGAAGAAGGATGGGTCAGTATGCATGTGGATTGACTACAGGGCTCTAAACAACCTCACTATCAAGAATAAATACCCGTTGTTGAGGATTGATAATCACTTTGATATGTTGAGCGGTGCAAAGATTTTTCGAAGATATACTTGAGGTCTGGTTGCCACCAGGTTAAAGTGAATAATGAGGATATTCCGAAGATAGCTTTTCGGACTCGGTATGGCCAGTTTGAGTTCTTAATGATGCCATTTGGGTTGACTAATGCCCCGACGGTATCCTAAATCTGATGAACAAGGTGTTCCACCAGTATCTTGATAAGTTCATGGTGGTATTTATTAATAATATTCTGGTGTATTTGAAGACCCCAGAGGAGCATGAGGAGCATCTGAGGATAGTTCTGGAGACTCTCAGGAAGGAAAAGCTTTATGGCAAGCTTTCGAAGTGTCAGTTCTTCCTTGACAATGTTGAATTATTTGGTCATGTGATTACAGGTGACGGGCTCTCAGTGGACCCGAAGAAGATTTTAGCGTGGTGTCATGGGCCACTCTGATTTCAGTGGCAAAGATAAGGAGTTTCCTTGGGCTAGCAGTTATTTTTGTAGGTTTGTATAAGACTTTTCCAGTATTAAAGAGCTGATGACTAGGCTCACCAGGAAGGATGTGGAGTTTGTCTGGACAGAGGAGAGTCAAGCTAATTTTGAGGAGCCGAAGAAGCTGTTGACCACAGCTCCGGTGTTGACGTGGCAATCTGGATTAGGTGGATTCACTATCTATAGTGATACTTCAGTGAAGGGTTTGGGTTGTGTCTTGCAGGAGAACGGAAAATAATTTTCTATGCTTCCAGGCAATTACGTCCTTATGAGAAGAATTATTCTATCCATGATTTAGAGTTAACAGCGGTCATTTTTGCTCTAAAGCTGTAGAAACACTATTTATAAGGAGAGCGTATAGAGATCTTTACAGATCAGAAGAGATTGAAGTATGTGTTTACCCAGAAAAAGAGCTAAATATGAGACAGTGATGGTGCTTGGAGTTGATAAAGGACTTCGACATATCATTGTAGTACTATCCTGGGAAGGCCAAAGTAGTTGCTAAAGCCATGAGCCGGTATCCAGTAGATATGTGCTGGCCGATCTTAAGAGCTTGGGTAATGAGGTGCTAGTACCAGGTATCGAGATATAGATGATGGGACTGCAGATACAGTCAGAGCTGATGGAGAGGATTCGAGCTACGTAGTATGACGATGAGTATCTGAGGAGTATCAGAGCACATGTTTGGATAGGATCATCCGAGGACTTCACTATTGCTGAGGATGGACCACTACGACACAGTACTAGATTATGTCTGCCAAGTGGAACGTTGCACGAGAAAGTTCTTCAGAAGGTATATCGGTTGAAGTACTCTATATATCCAAGTGCCAAAAAGATGTATAGAGATATGAGAAAGCATGTATGGTGGTATGATAGGAAGTGGGAGATGGCACGCTTTATATCCAGATGTTTAGTGTGACAGTAGGTAAAGGTAGAGAGGCAAAGGCCAGGTAGTTTACTTCAGCCTTTATCTATTCCAGAATGGAAGTGGGAGCATGTTACTATAGATTTTGTTTTAGGACTTCTGTAATCTCAAGGATATAAAGACATAATTTGGGTCATCATAGATAGGTTGACTAAATCATCCTACTTCTTGCCATTCAAACTGAGGACGTCTACGGAGAAGCTAGCGGAGATGTATGTATGACAGATTGTTAGATTGCATGGAGTTCCTGTGAGCATCATTTCAGACCGGATAGTCTCTTCATATCCTAATTTCTGAAGGAGTTTGCAGGCTATCTTGGGCACCCAGCTCAAGTTCAATATCGCATATCATCCCCAAACATATGGGCAGTCGAAGAGGACTATTTAGATTCTCGAGGATATACTTCACACTAGTGTTTTAGAATTTAGAGGTTCTTGGGAGAATCATCTTCACCTGGTAGAGTTTGCTTATAACAACACCTACCAGGCCAGTATCGAGATGTCACCATTCGAGGATTTATATGGACGAATATATCGTACTCCTCTATTTTGGGATAATGTTGGTGAGAGAGTCTTGATAGGATTGGAGATGATTGTGGATGCAACTGAGAAGGTTAAGCTCAACAAGGATAGACTTCATATGGCGCAGGACAAACAGCGGCATTGGGCCGATAGCCACCGGAGACCTTTGGAGTTTGAGGTATATATTTTATTTATATATATTTATGATTATTTTATTTTAGATTAAGTATTAAGGCTGTATTTTATTCTGGGTTGGCGATCTTGTGTTCTTTCAGATTTATCCGATACTGGACAAGATTCGCTTTGCTGGAGGTGACAAGCTTAGTCCACGGAACATCGGACCTTTCGGTATTCTTGCAACGGTCGGTGTAGTGGTCTAAAGACTAGACTTGTCGCCTCCATTAGAGTGGGTGTATGATATTTTTCATGTATCGCAGCTAAGATGGTACATGTGTCGCATTCAAAATTTAGCGTGTTGTCGTAGGCACCCAAATTATAAAACCTTTACTCTTAAAATTATTTATAGTAGTGAGAGTAAGGATCGATCACACGGAGAGTAATTAGTTAATCTTTATGCTATGTGAAATAGGATGGGAGTGGAGTTTTCAATAAAAGCAAATTAAGAAGAGCTAAAATTAATTAAAGTATTAAAATCAATCAAATGAACAAATGTTGGTCTCAGTCAACATCCACCATTAGAAACTTAAAATTGATCATTGATGCAAACATAAATTAACTCATACTTTGAATATTCACCATTGGAAGTATTTCCTATCTCTCTTAGTCTTAGATAATTAGAAACAAGTGATCTAATTAGCTTTAATTACTAAATAATCCAAGATAAGCGCTGAAGATTTAATCAAGTAATTTCTTAAAGAACCAAGAGATCGATGAAGCAAAATAACACAAGCACAAGCGGTTGCATTTAATTTAGTCAAAAGTTTTTCTCCTAAGATCTAATAACACAAAGTAGTTCATTAAATCTTGGTTGCTTCACAAATTAGAAAAATCAAACAAATACGGATTTGATGTCTAATTTAGTAGTAGATTAAAATGGATAATAGACTAGTAGGCCTCCTAGTAATTAAACAAAACAATCATGAAAGTAGGCATAGAAAAACATTTAATACTCAAAGCATAAATCAAACATATGAAAATAATTTAGATCTCACAAGTTTTTGATTCCAAGGCTTCTGTTTCCTTCGACCAACAAGGCTTTTAGCTCCGCACGTTCTTGAAAACTTCAAAAGAATATTGGAGAAGAGGAAGAAGAGTTGTCTTCTTTTTTTCTCCTAATTTATACCCCATTTATACACTCTAAATTAGTTATTTAAAGCTCACAATATATTTTCAAAAATCCTCTAAAAGTTACAACAACCCAAATAATAAAATAAAATCTTTGAACAAGTAGGGAAATGGTTAATTCAGTTCTACTTTTCGTGCACAACATAGTTAACTCAAATTGAAGCCTAGTTTTCTCTATAATTCAGCCAGAATCTCGCAAAACTGAAAATAATAAGATTGTATCTCTGTCTCTTAGCTTTCCGAATTAATTTGGATCCGCTCGATTGGACTTCGAATGAGTAAGTTATGAACATTTTGCTACAAGGTATCAAAAGTGTCCAGAATTGATAATTAGCTCCATTTTGCATTTAGTGACTCCAATTGCATCCTAGATCAAAATATAAAAATAATGAGGATCTTTAGACATCAAATGAGCATAAAGGAGTATACATTAAGGAATAAAAATACGATATTTTATGTTCTCATCAGCAAGGCAGAGTATCGGGCCGATTCAGACTTGGTGAGTGGGCTCTGTCCCTCCTCCTCTACTTCTTCATGCCTAATAAAATGGATAACATTGTGTTGGAGTACAATTAGTCTAGAACATTGGAAATATTGCACTATGGTATCCATAGAGTGTACGTTATTTAGATAAATAGAAATTAGGGCTTTGAGTTAAACTGTTTGGTTGTAACACGAGAACTTTATTGAGAGAGCGTGCGGTACGCACGAGTATCAAGTTTGAATGCTTTGTCAAGCGGAGCATTCAGTTATGGTTCGAAACCAGGCAACAGTCGATAGGGATATGGAGAGCTTGGAACGTGTCACAACACGCACCCGGTATAGGAGCACGAGAGCGTGGGTACGTCCAGCCTACGCCGCAGCATCGGCGGTAGAACGCTGTCTAGGTCATGATACTATCTAAACAATCTCACACGAGCATCCAACTCCATAAGGAGACATGGATACCACAATATAATATGAACAACATACTCAATCACATAACTACAGCACGATAAGATCTCGAAGAAAAAGTAAGATGCAACACAAGTCTAAATAGAAATAATCTAACTCAACAATAATATCCAAATCTCAACATAGTATGCCGGAGACAAATCCGGTACCAATAGACTACTAAAAAAAACTAACTAGATAACTAGTAATTCTTGCTAAACTCCCGGAATTATAACTGAACTACCAAGTCCAAGTCTGCAACTACTCTCCACGTGGTCCATAAAATGTCGGACACCAGTCCTCTAAGGCATTGTCTGGAAAAATATTTTCAGTCAGGAAGAAGCAAAGTACATCTCAAATAATAGTTCCATTTAATTGATAAGGACTATAAAACAATAAATAGATGATGCTATATGCTGAGAGAAGGAAATAAGTAAATGCAATAATAATATAAAGAGACAGGCAATATAAGCAATATTGTATAGTCAGTGCATCTATGAAATAAAGAGAAAGAGCTACAATATCATATACAGGTGATGTAGTATATGAAAATGAAATAAAGAACTGCAACTATTCTAAGTGTTTGAAATATCAGTCTATCATGTGATCAGCTTGGGACAAGATTAGGCTTGTTACATATGATTAGCTATGATTCATGTAAGGTCAGGCTAACCATTTGGTTAGCTATGATGCAAGTAATGGTCAGGCTAATCATATATAACAACTATGAGGCATGTAATGGTCAGGCTGCACCCAACGTGAGGTGTGGGGTGAGCTATGATGCATGTAGAGTTGGGTATGATCACATAATCTACTAATATTTCTCCCGCCCCCAACTAGTACAGTGGATCCAACCATGACACGTTACGATACACGATCAATGTCCAATATATCATGTACGATATCTAATATCAATATCGTGTACAATGTCAATACGATAATCAATATAACATCTCATGACTGCAGATCCAATCTATATACTAGTCCGTGTAGCACAGTGTCAAGAATCAGATGTAACATTTCTAGATACTGGAATTATAGATATTATCAAATAATTGGAAATTATTAGAGAATGTACTCGCCTTGGGTCGTTAGCTGGTAATACCAATGTCCTATTCCAGAGTATCGTCTGGATGATCCAACAGTCCTATAGACAACATATAATACAATATTGTATCAGACATTACTCTAACACACAATCATAAACTCTGAACTCAAGGCTACGCTAGGTATGACACTGGTCATCTAAGGTCAAGTGTGCGTCAATTTGTATGGGTGTCGTGTCTACGAATGCTGTGCAATCAAACAGTCAGTGATACGGGTCTTGCCGGTACGTCGTTGTACCTATGGCAGTCTTCTAACATATATATGGTCACAGGTCAAGATAGTTACGGGTATCCGTAATTTCATTAGGGTCACCTAGTACACGGGCATATAATTCCTATTATTATTTATCACAAACATTAATACTAACTAATTACAATTATAATTGATATATGCATTTGGATACTTAATAGAGTTTATATTATAAATATTTATATACGTATACATATACATACTAATCAATTATATTCATATACTAAATCGAATAATATGCAATACGTATACATATGTATATATATATTAGTTTGAGAAATATACTATATATATATATACCAATATATATCTAAATATATCTATCAATACGTATGCTAATATGTACATACCTACACCCCCAAACTTCTATAGTAATACATACACTACTGTCCAATTATTAATCCCTATATAGCTGGTTCTACACCGTTATAAATGGCACAAAATAGAAGAAGAAGAAGAAGAAGAAGAAGAATATCTATTAATGTAGAATGAGGTTGCGGAAGAAATATACCAGAGAAAGGATGAACTGCAAGGTGGAATGGCTTCTGATTTGTCACGTCGTGATGTTGCTCTGCAGGTATTCTTGAGGTGGTCGCGGCCTTTGAGATCGAGCTCGAACTCACGACCAGGTTCAACGATGGTTACGACGACGATGACGTAGGCGATGGTATTGAAGGTGATCGTGATGGTAATGATGATGAAGGTGATGATTGGTGGTGGTGGTTATCTCAGGCGAGTCGATGAGGAGGATCAGTCATGGAGGGGAGCTATTGTGGTTGCAGTTGGCTGCTCGAAGCTTGGGGAGGAGAAGTTCAGGCAAAGGGCAGTGCTGCCAAGCTCCGGGGACGTCGGGGTGGCTGTCGTTCAGTCGGTGGAGTCGAGGGAATGGCTTAGGTGATCGGGTTCAGGCGGGTGTGGGATCAGCGACTTCTCCGGGGTGTCGAGGAGGAGATAGGTGGCAGGGTGCAGCGGTGTTCGACGGAGAGGCGGGAAGACGATGGTAGTACGGGGGGTGGCCGTAGAGGGATGGCTCAGGGTGGTGGTTGAACTGATGGTGGTAATGGTGGTTCTAACGGTGGTGGTGGTTCTGATGCAGCGGGGTTGAGAGGGAAGCTCGCCGGGGTGATGCGGGAGGAAGGCCGATGACAGGAAGGGGTTGGTGGTTCTGGTGGTACGGGGTTGCCGGAGTAGAGGCAGCGGGAGGAGGGAGCTCTGGAGGAGTCGGGAAGCTCGGGAAGAGGGGAGTGGCCGGCTGAACTGATGAGGATGGTGGTGGTGGTTCTGATAAGGCGGAGGGAGATGGTAGTACGGGTGGTGAATATCGAGTGTAGGAGTAGGAGCGGGCTCGGTGGTGGAAGCAGTCGACGGTCGTCGGATAGGTGGCCGGGGTAGAGGAGGGTGGCCGGATGCTCGGTTGATGGTGGTGAAGTTGGTTTCCTTTCTTCTTCTTTTTTTCAAAGGAAGGAGGAGGAGAAGAAGAAGAAGGGAAGAAGAATTAAAAAAGAAAGAAGGCTACGGTTAAGTGATGAGGGAGGAGAGAGAGAGGTGGGGGCTTTCCAAGGTGTGGGGATTAGGGCATGCTTGGGAATGTTGCATTGAAGAGACATCTTATAGGAGATGTGATGGGAGGTGTGTGGTGATGATGAGCCCCATTTTGAATGGGTGGCTCAGATTTGACATGAAGAAATTACTCATAAAAAGAGAGGGTTTAGTTGACTAGTCAAATATTAGGGCTTCTCCATTTGGTTTGAACCAATGGGGTATTGATACCTAATGCAACAATTATAAATAAGCCCCCTCAAATTTGGGTATTTGCACAGACACATGAAAGGATAAAACATTGGTGGGCGATTTGGTGTTTGGTGTTTTGTAGGGTGAGGGGGTGTTGTGTGTTGTGTATGGGCTTAATGAATGGGGTATTTGGATTAAATTTGGTTAAAATAGGATTAGTCAAAGTTGGTATCCCCAATTTAATTAGAAATAAATACAAGCGGTGTTCTAAAATAAATTATAAATACATGGGGCTAAAATTAAGCTGGGACACAAATATCATTAGTGGAGAAGACTTAGAACAAAATATTACCCTAATTTGGGTTGCACAAAAATGGGTTGAGATTGTGTCAAATTTCGATTGGAACGCACAACGATACAAAGTTGTATTTTATTTAGAATTAAAATGAACGTCCGCGACGAATATTGTGCGGCTAAAATGAAGCACAAGGGAGCACAATTATGAGTTACACAAGGGTCAGAATGAAAGGCGGGCACGTCTAGGACAAGGTTGTGAAATTTATCTGAAGGCAAAAGCTAGGGTAGCACTCCAAATATCGAAGCAACGGTAAGGCACAATAATTAAATAAAATTACGGTAATAATTACTACCTCAAATAATTAAATTCTAAATAAAATAAATAAAATTCACAACCCTATAATTCGGTCAGGTGTTCATCTAATGGGCTTCTAGGTCAAGTCTACTAGCTCAAACATTAAGAACATTGTATATAAAATATATATAAATACACCTCTCATACAATTATTTAAATTAAATACACACAATATTAATAATATACAAAAAGTCAAAAATACCCCTGTTTTTGGAATGTGGTAGTGACAGAACACGAGACCTGAAACTTATCGTTGGACATGGTGCTACAAAATCTGTAAAAATATGGCATTATGCCTTTGTTTGATACGACCTTGTGCCTTGTGTTGGGACCTTGGGTCATCGAGCAAAACATAGAGAGAGATAGATAAGTTGAGAATGGATATGGTGACTCAGATAGAACGGAGCGAGTATGGTAGGGCGAGAAGTCTCAATTTCTCGTCGTATCTATATTTTATCGTTGCATTGTCACAGACAACATATGCGCAATATTTGGATTCCACGAACGGGATAGGAACCGGGACACCAGGACCTTTTGGCCTAGGGGGAATCATTGGAAGTGCTTTTGAAGTACGGTATAATGAGACATACAACTGAGGTATTGCAACCTTCGGATGGATGGCACATTGCTTACTTGAACTTGTCTTTCAGTATGAGGCTTTTGCGAGAACTACATTTGAGATGTTACAACCAAATATACTGGAAGGATACATATATTTATTATATATGTCCTTTATGACTTGGCCAGTGACCTTCATATAGATAGGGATCACTTTGAGATTGCATGTTTGAGTAGGCGGCGGGCGACCACCTTGCCCTGGGCAAGAGTGTGCGCATTAATGGAATAGTGAGATTCAGATTATGGCATGGTTCAATAGGTTTCGTTCTTTTTCTTGCGATTCGTGTAGCATATTGCAGGCTTAATTGCTTGTTCGAATATGAGATTGTATGCTAGTGTGTTTATATGATTTCAATGCTTAACCTATTTTACTAGTTTCAATGCATGCTATGCCAGGATATGAAATTGATCTTAGTAAATGACTAGCAAGAACACCATGTAATAATTTCTTGCATTCACTATTTACTTAGTGTTGGTTTAGGCGAGTGGGCTACCCTGCTCACCTGTACATCTGCATACTGACCTAGATTTGTGGGCATTAATTTCAGGTACACAGGTATATTGGCTCAACTTGCATATATGGGACATGATGTATGAAACAATAAGTACCATTGTTAGTAAGAGAAAGAGAAAAGTGTTGGAAGTTATTGTGGCATTATCCTTTGTGGCATCTTTATTTGGATAATTTAAGAGATTCGTTGCGTATACTCTGATGTGTTCTTGTTTGTAAAAATACTTGGCTTTCGTTGCAATATGGTCATTTCGATGATGACCATGACATTTGACGATATTGCTTTGAGCGAGCGCAACTCCAGGCTCCTACGGCATCATGCCCCAATGAGAATAATTATCCTACGGGAGCATTGGCGTGATAATTTTATGTCTAGTGGGGACGATCAAACTTGCAGAAGATTAGAGCATGACATCCATAATGCTCATGATGGTATTGTGGAGCACAGCAACCGGTCTTAAACTACAAGATAGGCTCAAAAGGCTAGGTTACTACTGGCCAACTATGGTGGCTGATATTGTAGAACACGCTCGTAAATGTAGAGTATGTCAAATTTATACTGATTTAATCCACCAATCATCATAATTCTTACATCCAACGGCAGCATCCTGGCCTTTTAAGGCTTGGGGAATAGATACCATTAGCCCTATCATCCATCCTTCATCTAGAGGTCATCGGTTTATCCTAACTATAACAGATTACTTCTCTAAGTTGGCTGAAGCAATATCGCTACTTGATATAAAAATATATAATGTTATTTGCTTCATCAAATACATGTAATTTATCACTTCGGTGTTCCCAGCAGAATAATACATGACAATGGGCCAACATTTGCTAGCCAGGAGTTCTATCGATTCTACGACAAGAATGGGATCCAGAATATGGCGTTTACCGCATACAATTCTGCATCTAACGGTTTAGCTGAAGCCTTCAACACGACAACAAACTTCTTAAAAATTTTATTTTGTCCAATAAACATGATTAGAACGAGAATCTGGAAGAATGTCTATGGGCTTACTGCACAATAGTACGAACACCAAATGGCTGTACGATATTCCTCTGGTTTACGAATGTAAAACTGTTCTTCCTCTTGAAATCCAGATTCCTTATCTCAATATAGCTATTGCCAACGAATTAACAGTTGAGAATAATGATCCATTACAACTTCAAAAATTTGAAGCATTGGATAAAAAAAGCTTATATGCTCAATAACGTATTGAGTTATATCGAGCACGTATCTCCAGAGTTTTTAACAAAAAATTCAAAGAAAGTATATTCTATGTTGGAGATCTCGTCCTTATGGTAGGAAGATCAATGGTCATGACCCATAAAAGCAAAGGCAAGTTTCAAGCTAAATGGGAGGGCACTTTTGTAGTGCAAATGGTATATTCCAATGGTGCTTACAGGCGTGCAAAGGATATTAGATATTTGCTTATGATACCTATCAATGGCAAATTCCTCAAAAGGTACTATGTCTGAACTGGAGTTATGCTCTTTCTCCCCAACAGTTCATGTATAAATATACAACGTGATGTTTATACCCCCAGTAGTGTATATTATACTTACAATCAGAAAGGTTCTTTTTTATCTCGAACTATTACATGTGTTCAAGAGTCTTGAGTACGATATAGGTTATAGGTCCTAAAAATTCCTCAGTAGAGTCAGATCTAGTAAAGAAAATGATCATGTCTAATTACCTCTGTATTTTTTCTTCCACAAATTGATAACCTATCAGGTCCATATTGCCTCTGATAATATTTTCACTTTCAAACTAGTTGTCTGAACTTGGTATTAATACGTAATGGGTATCAAGTCCACTTAATTACCACCACTAAATATATGTTGCCATGTCTATATTTCCTTTGAGAAAAATCATTTAATGGTTTTCTATCTTGAAAATCTATCACATTCATATTACCTATGATAGCATTATTTCTATCCAACTTTTTATCTGTATTTAATCTCGAGATACGCAATAGATAATAAGTCCACTTTAAATTTAAAAGGCCAAAGATTTCTATTCATTTTTCAAAAATGGCTTACAATGTAAAGAAAGTCCCAAAAAAAGATATCTTATTATGTTATGTTCAAGCCAAAAAATCAAGAATAATTTGCCTCAGCTGAGCAAGTTATTGGTCTTTCTTTGATTTAGCTCTCTCTCTAGCTGCAATCGTCCTAGTCCCTTTAGCGGTGAATGGAGACATGGGAGCATATACCTCCATTATTTTGTTGTGAGCTAAATCAATCTCGATTTTAGCCTGTGCAAGCTCAAGAAGTTGACAACAAGTCAAGTCATGTTGGGTTGTTTCTTCCTGATGTTTGCCTTGTAATACTTTTAGCTTTCCTTAAAGTTCCTTGATTTGAGCCTCGACTTTGCTATCTCAATGGCATAACTGTCACAGGTAGATTGATGAAGAAGCATGGTAGAAGTAGTTTGGTTTAACCTATCTATCAGTTGAGCACTCTTTTTTTGATGAATCTTCATATGTTCATCATA
The DNA here is from genome assembly GCA_036927795.1 of Iris macrosiphon. NCBI lineage: Eukaryota > Viridiplantae > Streptophyta > Magnoliopsida > Asparagales > Iridaceae > Iris > Iris macrosiphon. Next base: position 90,952,295 of record JAYESA010000012.1, read on the forward strand.
GGCTTCCTGTCACTCAATGAATTAGGCTGTGGTCGACTCATATTCAGCTTGAACAAGAGGAGTGAGATATCCATCATAAAGCTGCAAATATTTATTGACAGGCTCCTCTAGTCCAAACAAAATCTACTTTAATCATGCAACTCGTTCTTCAACTTTGAAGGATCCAATGGTATTAATATTGCCAGAGACGACATTTTTTAATCAATAAAAGCCAAGTACTTATCAAAGACCAGCTTTATTGCACCACTCAATGTCTCATAGAATGCATTTGTTTGGACGTTGACTAGGTGACTAAAACAGTTATCCGAGCTGGGAGTTGCAGCTACTGCAGCCAGTCTTCTTCCGTAAGAAGGAACTTTCGATGTCACAACGGTTGTAACTTCAATACTAGAAGCAAAATACAAGGCATTCATTATTGAAGATGCTCCACCTGGGATAGCAACTGGGTGTTTCTTTTGGCTAACAGCTAGTGCTAACACCTCAACATCAATGGATGTCGTCAAAAGAGTAGTTAAAATCATTGGCTCCTCTTCTGCAGCACTCGCGGAAGGAATTATGATGACAGAGGTGGAGATCACTTCAGGTTGTGGAACACCTACTTCCTCCACATACTCATTGAAGGGCTTCTGCCTAAACCTCTTCTTCTATAAAAGTGCCAATATTATTAGTAAATAGATTATCAAGATAAAATATTTAAGATAAAGGAATGAATAATACCTTGGCTCATGTTAGCATTAGTTGTCATCACAAAAATATATGACAACGTGGCCTGCAACACAAGGACTTACGATGTAGAGACACGTACCCGATCCAACTGACATATATGGGTCTTCGGGAGATTGACTCTATAAAGAGTTTCTCAAGTTAGCCAAAGAAAGCCCTTATTTGTGGAGAATTAGCATTAAGGAGGAGATCGTCATAATCACTTGTCCCTGCATCCACACCCGACATTGTGGTATATGCTTCTATATGCGAAGCCATGTCCGTAGATTCTACCTCAACCTTCCTAACTTGCTGACATGATGACTCTTCTCTACTAGGAGATCTCGGAGAAGTAAATTCTAGTTTTACTTCAGTTGATTCATTATAATAGTCGACCGGAGTAGTATGAACTACTTTTATGACAATGTTATGTTTCACGACACCAGATGAGTTATGAGGCATATACCAGATGGGCATGAGTATCGTTGTCGTAACATCAAAGACAGGGTCCACCTCTATAGATTGAGAACCAGTGATGCTGAATTCTATAGTGGTAGAGAAGACAATCGTTGTTGTGACGTCACAAGTAGTCGCAGAAAGAGGGACATAAGTAAAAATCCTTTGTACGGCTGGAAAACTAACAGATAGGATGACTCCACCAGGTGAACTAGTCGATGAAGTGAACATATTTTTCCTAGGAGGAGTGGCAAACTATTATTTTGATTGTTGTTTCTTCCGAACAACTGCCCTCTTCTCAGCTGGTTGTCCGTCGGTAGGGGAAGCAACCTTGTCCCTCCAAGGTCTAGGAATATGTAGAGCAGAAGTTGGATAATCCACTGGTCCTCGAGGGAGTGGTTCATTCATTTTATCCATAGGATTAGTATCATTTGTTTCCATCTAAGGATAAATACCTTCTTCCTCAACTGCGATAGTCTCTTCTTCTATGATCCTGAAGCTACTCCGCATGTTATAATCTAGGTGAAATATATTGATGGAGCAATTAAACTTGGCGAATGTATGCAATAGATGTAATAGATCCTTTTTAGGAGGCAAGTTGTAAACCCTCTCACCCAAAATTAGGCATTTTGTGTGTATTTTATATTTATTTTAGATTAGAAAACTTTTTTGTAGTTTCGATATTAATAATATAGGATGACCCCAAAATCTACAGTGCCCTTCATAGGAAGTAGCCTACATGGGAAACACTACTAATAGGATCTTTCCATGACACAAAATTCGGTCATTCAATATTAGTATGACACCAGTAACAACCATAGTTCTTGTATTTATTGTTTAGAGATTTTTATATACATAATTTATTTATGGTTATTTTCCAATCAAAATACCCAACCCAAAGCCATAAATTAATTTATTGGACACTATTGGCTTAAAATAGGATTTATATATATATATATATATATATATATATATATATATATATATATATATATATATATCATGTAGAATTTATTTTAGGATGATAGAATTTGAAACCTTCATGAGATAGGGTCAACCTTTGCACCTTGTCCACTTTTAGATCGAATCCAATTCTAATAATTCCATATTTGGAAATTCTCTACTTTAAATATTTCATCCATCCATTTTTGGTAGCATCCACCTATTTAAATTCATGAACCAAATCTTTTATTTATCCCATTAGAATTTTAATCAAATTTTAATGATAATTGGATTAAAGATTTACCAAAGATTTAAATTTATACATCAATTTTCTTATTCCATAGAATCCCAATCAAATCTTAATGATTATTGTATTAAAGATTTACCAAAGATTTGTATTTATTCATCAATTATCTTATCCCGATAGAATCCAAATCAAATCTTAGTTATTAATATCTAATTGGATTATCGATTTACCTTAGATTTTCTACCAACCTAATTAGGAAACAACCTAAATATAATCATATTCCTACCCACCTCAAACCAACGACCTCTCCATACGTGCCCACACCTCACGCGGCCCCCCTCTCTCTCTTTCTCTCTCCACACACACACACACACACACACACACACACACACACACACACACACACACATATATATATATATATATATATATATATATATATATATACACACACATAAACTCTCTTTCTCATCTTTCCTTCTAAAAACTCTAACCAAAATTCTCCTTCAAAACCCTAATTTTTTCCCTCCTCAAAGAACTCTAGCTACCACCATCACCACCAAGGCCGACCCCCTCCTTTCACGTGGACAACATCACCTCCTTTATCCAAGAATCCTAGTTCTTCATACTTTTTCTTCTAGTAAGTCTCCTTCTTCCTCAAAATACTCTATAATATGTATGATTACATGAATTATTATTATTATATATAAATAAATAAATAATTTTTTATTTATTTGTAACCCATTGCCATGTTCTTCATAGTAGAGTTTTATTTTAGGGTTTGCATGTAAAAAATTGAACCCATGAATGCATGTATGCACCCATAGGTAAAACCCTTGATTAAACCTTGTTATTAATGTAGAAATATAATATTTAAATTATTTTTATTCATATTTTTAATTTTTATTCTAGATTATTAAATTATTTGTTTTTTTTGAATAAATTGCATGTACAATGGGAAGGGTGACCTAGTTTTATGTTTTCTTCAAAACCACACATCGAACCCTTTTAAATTTTGTAAATAATTAAAATATGATGTTATTAAAATATATTAAATTTAGTTTTTAATTTATTTTTTCAGAAATATTATTTTTAATTTAAATAATTTTTATGCATCAAAAGTCACCTAGTTGACCTAGTTTTCATATAAAGCTATTGTAACTTGTTCTTTAGACATATATAAATATCTTCCCCATTATTTATGATTAAAAACTTATTTTACCAGAATTAATTATAATTTTAAAATTTTATGCAAAGCATAATAGTAGGGTTATAATGGCAATATTTTGCCAATACTATTGCTAGAAGACTAGTAGGTGTCTAATGGAAAGGCCAATAACTATAATTGATAAAGATGCATGTAGAAACTCATTTAGTTATTATTTTCTAATATTATAGAATTATTCCCAGAATTTTTTATTTTTTTTATGATTTTAACTTTTTAGAAATTGCATGTCAAAAAAAGCTCTTTGGCACCTATATTAGTATATTACTAGTTGACAACCCTCGTAGAAACCCTTTGTAGAAAGAAAACCATTATTTTGCTTATTTTTATGATTAATTATAGAATTATTATTTTTATTAATTAAAGTCTTTAAAAAAGAATTTGGTAACGTTTAACGACTAGTATTATTTTGAGAGCTAGTTACTTGTATTTGCAATCAACGTAGAATTAATAACTGGTTAATAACCTAATTTTGACATGTTAGTAAGAGTCTAATTAGTGTAATAAATTATTAGGTGTTCGTGACATTCATGTGGAGAGCACCGGACCAGGTTTGTTGTTCTAGCATATTGGCTTGCCAGGCAAGTACACCTTGCTTGTTTGTATTGTACAGTTTATATTATGCCTAGTTCTTTTTATTATGTTATTTGTTGCACGTGTCCTAGAAGTAGTTGACCTACCTAGTATGGTATAGATATGTAGTATCTTTTGACCTGACACAGTTTTAAATACGTTCACTGAGTAAGAGAGTGCATGGACTAGCGTATTGACTCGCCCTTAAAACTAGAGTTCGCGTCTGGTGTTAGTTGTTGGTGTTAGTTTGGGTTTTAGATTTTATTGATGTCTTGCGTTATGTCTACACCGCATATACAGTTTGGATAGTACATTGGGAGGAGAGATTCTACTAGTGAGCGTATAGAATTTTTGTTTCTAATGGTGTAAATGGTGTATATCGTGTACCCCAGAGTTTTGCAGAACGCCTGGTGGGATAACAATTCTTCTATTTTTTCGCCCTTATGAGCCATTAGAGATGTCTCGAGTGCATATCACATATATGGTTAGTTACTCTATTATTGTTTATTACTTTACTTTCATGCATGACGTTTCTTGTATACTTATTATGTCTCTCCGAGGTTCAGGTACATTTTTTAGATCCAGATAAGCACTTGTACCCGACGAACTACGAAGTTGGAGATCTTGCTTACGAGGTCCTTGAAGTGGAGCTAGTGGAGTTTCCTTGAGCGTCCTGGACGAAAGTTGCTTAGAGTCTTGTGTGTCATTATCTAGTTAGTTGACGTTCGGACTATTTTTATTATTTTTATTACTTAGTTGTATTCTTTCAGTAATCATTTGTAATCATTTTTTGTGGATTATTCTCCACTAGACTTTATATATAGTGGACTTGAGGCTTATTTATTTATTAAGTTTCTTATTTTATGATATTTGTGGATGAGACTAGATTATACCTCCATGTGTTGTTGTGACTTAGTTATATTTTATAGCGTACTACGACTGGTTAAGTCCATTAAATTGGGTTCCTATACTTGTTCGTACAGCTGACATGTGTACGTATACCTGGTCCTATATATTTTGGGACAGGGGCGTAACATATTTTTAGTGGTGGCCCATGCAGGTCCAGAGTATAATTTCTTAGTTATGTTACTGTACCGAGCAAACCTGCAAATAGGATTATGGTATAGGATCTCATCCATATACTTGACTTTCCTCTTTATTTTTGTTCCGAATTCTTGAACTCACCTACCTTCCTTGACCTTCAAATACTCGCTTAATTCTCTTGACATCAGTATCCTTATTTACTTACCTCTTCCTATTTAATGTACTTCTCTAATAGTTTCTTGATTATAGCTTTCTGCCAGAATATAGGAATCCTTGTTGTTAGGTTTAGAAGATAATTATGATAGCATACCTACAAAGAAAATGAACTAGAATATTAACAGATCCCAAAAAGTTTAGTGTACCTAATGAACCCTTGTATCCAGTACCAGTAAATTGATTGACCATTAACCCTTGTTATATCTAGGTATGACTTGAGAGTAGTATAAACATTACTAGAGTAGTTAGAAATTTGACCATATTATTTAACTCTAGTATTGATGAACCAATAAAAAACCAAGGTTAAATATTAGGACCAACTAAACTTTCATATTGATAATATAAGAGGACAATAAATTAAGATTCTTGTCTTGATATTAGCAAAGCAAGAGGAATGAACCAGTACCTTAGTAAGAGTAAGGGTACCCTACATTCAACTTAGTAGATCCCCTAGAATCTATGATCATCGTTGAGTCATACTTGAGTTTTTATGAGTCATCGACCATGCCATCTCATCCAACTATCTATATACTTTTCTATCTTGAGTTAATCCCTCCGTCCATCATAGATCAATTGTCATAGCTCTTTACCCAATTAAAACCGATTGAATGATTAGAACCTTTTCCTTGATCATACCTCGAACACAGAGACTAGCATACTACCTTCCCTTAGGAAACCATAATATTATCAAGAGTCTCTCTATTTAATTTTATATCTTGTTTCTCCGAAACCTTAACGCTTGTTATTTGTGCAATGACTAAAATTTTCCTTCATCTTTCAAATCGTGTAATCTTGTCTATGTATATACAGATTATATTCTCTCTCACTTGAGAGTCAGTAACTTCTTTATTCTTAATATTAATGCTTTTATTTGATAAGCACAATGATTAAGACTTAAGATGAACATCACCTATAATATTTTATAATGCAATAGGATACCCTAATAGGTACCAAGATATTTCTTTCGTATACCCTAATAAGATTTTGATTCTTGTAAGTTGGGTAGCATGCCTCATAACCTAGTATCCCATAGTCCTTTTGACCCATTAATAAAGTATAAGTGAATGAGACCAATTATAGGCTATCATAAGAAGATCGTGTTTATCCAAACTGTACAACTTTAGAGGCCCACACCCCTATTTAGTCGACCAGAGACTTGGACAAGAAGTTAGCATGTCAACTATAGAGGTACAACCATTGGACGAGTCTTAGATTCTTGATGAACTTGAACTATTTATCATAATCTTACATACTTATATTTTTGGACTATCTTGACTCATGCTGCTATTACAGCCTAGTTTTGCAAGCTTATTCCTTATCAAGCTTGTTTATAACATATGTATTATTGGGGGCCCACACTAATACATTGTCTAAATTAGAATCAGTGTATTATGGTCTGTATAACCTTAGTACACTTGGTTCGCTCTTCGCATGACTACTTTACGAGGATTGAGATATAGTTGACTTAGCTTCTTAGACGAAAATACTTGTCCTCTTGACAAGTTAGTGTATATCATGTCAGTTACCTAACTGTACTGATAGGAGCATGCAAAAATAAATATACCAAGATAGGATCTTAATCCATAACCGATTTAACAAAATTCCTCTTTGAATTCGATTATCTTCCTTGGCCTTCAAAATTGAACTCGTTCGTTCCCTTTGACATCACTATCTTTGTTTTCCGTCTTCCCCTATTTTGGAAAGGCAAACACTCTTGCTTAATATAAGTTTGACACAAGGATAGTACTCGATATACCCCAAGGCCAATCGCACTACTAGGTGGTTGTCTTTTGTAATTAAGGGCGTAAAATATGTGATATATTTTGTGTTAACATTTTTTAGGATTGAATCGCATGATTAGATAATTTGAGAAAGTTTTTCTTATATCTATAGTCTTGTATGATAGATCGATAAATTCTAAGTTGGATAGAAGTTGCATTATCAACTTAAGCCAAATTTTATATAAAGGTAAAAATCTTATATCGTGATCAAGTCATTTAATTTCGAGAATTTTTTTTGGATAATTATAATGATAAGGATTTATCTTTAAAGATAAGAATCTCTTCTAGAATAAAATTTAAAATTTTGATCTTGCGGACCAAATTTTTATAATTTGAGCACATAATTGAAATTTTGAATATTGGAGATTAAATCAACGATTTCAATTTTGAGAATAAAAATAAAATTTTAAACATAAACATTGATGGATTGAATTCAAAATTTTATGATTTAATGATTTGAATTAAAAGTTAATTTTTGGTTGTTGGATCAACTATTTAAAATATTGAGGATAAAAATTAAATTTAAATTTTGAAGAGTATGAAATTCTTAAGTTGAAAATAGGAATAAGATTTGATTAGAGTTATTTACTATTTAAAATCTTAAGGAGATTATGATAGTTGGAATAATGATTTAAAATTTATGTGGGTTATTTAAATCTTAAAGATGTCATATAGATTTGATTAAAATTTAGATTTTTGATTATTTAAAATTCGAGAAGAGATTATGATAGGTAGAATTTTGATTTAAACATTGGTTATTTTAATTTTAAAGTGATTGCGATGGATTTGAATAGGTTTTGTTATTTAAATTTTTAAGAAGATAATGGTTTACTTGACTTAGATACGAATTTGGAGGATTTAATAAATCGTACTTTAGTTTTAATTTTGGGGAGAAAATTCTTGTAAGTTGGGTAGATTGTAAACCCCCTCACCCCAAAATAGGTATTTAGTATGTATTTTTTATTTATTTTATTTATTTTAGATTATATTGCATCAATTAAAACTCAATTATTATATTAGGATATTTTTCCATAGTTTGGACATTAATGATATAGAATAACCCCAAAATCTACAACGCCCTTCATAGAAAATAGCCCATACGGGAGACACTGCTAAAAAGATCTTTCTGTGACACAAAATTCGGTCATTCAACAATAGTATGGCACTAGTATAACAATCGTAGTTCCTGCATTTAATATTTAGATATTTTTATATATATAATTTATTTATGGTTATTTTCCAATCAAAATATCCAATCTAAAGCCATGAATTAATCTATTAGACACTAATGTCTTAAAATAGAGTGATTAATTATATATTTATATATATATATTATGTAAAATTTATTTTAGGATAATAGAATTTGAAACCTTCTTGAGATATGGTCAACCTTTGCACCTTATCCACTTTTAGAGCCAATCCAATTCTAATCATTCCATATTTGGAAACCCTCTCCTTTAAATATTCCATCTATCGTTTTTTTGTAGCATCCACCTATTTAAATTCATGAATTAAATCTTTGATTTATCCTATTAGAATCCCAATCAAATATTAATGATGATTGGATTAAAGATTTACCAAAGATTTATATTTATTCATCCATTATCTTATTGCTTAGAATCCCAATCAAATCTTAATGATTATTGGATTAAAAATTTATCAAAGATTTGTATTTATTCATCTATTATCTTTTCCCTTTAGAATCCAAATCAAATCTTGGTTATTAATATCTAATTGAATTAGAGATTTACCTTTGATTTGCTACCAACCTAATAAGTAACAACCTAAAACTAATCATATTCCTACCCACCTCAAATACGCAGCCTCCCTATACGTGCGCACACCTCACGCGACCCCCTCTCTTCCTTCTCCACCTATATATATATATATATATATATATATATATATATATATATATATATATATATATATATATATATATATATATATATATATAAACTCTCTTTCTCATCTTCTCTTCTAAGAATCCTAACCAAAATTTTTCTTCAAAATCCTAATTTCTTTCCTCCTCCAAGAACCCTAGCCACCACCATCACCACCAAGGCTGACCCCCCTTCACGTGGACAACATCACCTCCTTCATCCAATAACCCTAGTTATTCATCCTTCTTCTTCTAGTAAGTCTCCTTCTTTCTCAAAAATCTCTCTACAGTGTATGATTGCATGAATAATTGTTGTTATATATAAATATATAATTTTTATATTTATTTATAACCCATTGCCATGTTCTTCATAGTAGACTTTTATTTTAGGGTTTGCATGTAAAGAATTGAACCCATGAATGCATGTATGCACCCAAAGGTAGAACCCTTGATTAAATCTTGTTATTAATGTAAAAATATGATGTTTAAATTATTTTTATTTTTACTCTTTATTCCATATTACTAAATTATTAGTTATTTTTGAAATAAATTGCATGTACAATGGGAAAGATCACCTAGTTTTATGTTTTTTCCAAAACTCCGCATCGAACCCTTTTGAAACTTTGTAAATAATTAAAATAGTATTATTAACCTATATTAAATTTAGTTTTTAATTTATTATTCCAGAAATATTATTTTTTATTTAAATAATTTTTTATGTATAAAAAGTCACCTAGTTGACCTAGTTTTCATATAAACCTATTGTAACCTTTTCTTTATCCAGATATAAATGTCTTCCCTATTATTTATTTTCATGACCCGCACCCGGAAATTCGGGCACGAGTGCGTGGGTACGTCCAGCCTACGCCGCAGAATCGGCGGTAGTACGCTGTCTAGGTCAAATCCAGATTTACTAACTAGCTCATTCACAACAACATGGGCAAGATAATAAGGAGAAATAAAACTTAAGATTTGCAACTGAGATAAATGTAACAACAGATTCAAATATTTAAGTACAGAAATTCAATATTCGAATCGGGGACAAACCCGATAAATAAGCTAAGAATGGAAATGAAAGATAGCTACTACTAGCTACTCAGCAGGAGTAGCTTCCTGTGCGGGAACTGGCTCTGTAACTGTATCACCTGCTGCCTCATAGGGGCCATAATAGGTGAGGGCAAGGTTCTCATCATCGCCTAAACAACAGATCCAGTCAGGAAAGGAGCAAAGTACACAGTGCACAACAAGATTAAACTAAATATTTTATGACAATTAAATATTGGCTATCATGTTGAGAAACAGCATTAGCAAAACATTATTATCTCAGAGTCAAACTGTAAGCAGGAATATGAGAAACAGAAATAAATGAAACAGGAAATGAAACTACAATAGCCAGCAAGAAATAACCAGAAACTATATGTGTGTACTTGTGTTTGTTTTTAGAATACATAGTTGGCATGTAGGGGTTTATAAGGCTAATCCGGCCGTCATGAACGGCTATTAGACAATACAATCAAGATCCGGCTGATGGACAGTCGTGTACCAACAGCTATTAGACAATCCAGGGGAAATGGTAAACTACATGCCTCCTTAGTATTCTCCCACCCGAATTGAAAAACAAGACAGGAACTACCAATATTCAAGACATGAAATTCAACATTTCTAACATTAGGTGTAAACATCAAGGGTACAGGTATAGCAGGGAATTAATTATCACAATATATAAAGATTAACTTGAAGTGCAGGTACTTGCCTGATGTTTGGATCCAAATATAGTTTGGTGTCTCGGGAAAATTTTTCCAGAAATGACTCCGGATGCTGAAATAAACATTACCATCATGCTCAGAAGGTGTCAAATAGCTAGAAACGCCTGTCCTTGGGTCCAATTTGGAGACAAGGGCAAAAACGACAGTTTCGGGTCAAAACGGGGTCCGCCGTTGGGCCCGCTTTGCACCGAAAAACGTGTCCAGGTCAACGGTCTCCAAATTTACCAACCTTAGTGTCAACAGGTCAGGAACGATGATACGAACCCAACGGAACTTCCAGATTTGGATTTCGATGAGCCGAACACAAAATCGCCAGTCGAGCTGGGCCTGTGGGGCCCACGACACGCGATTTCGTCAACGTTCTCAGAATCGAACCAAACTTGACCCACAGGACCAGCGTATCGCTACGAGTCCGATGGAGCAAGTTTCGTCTCGATCTGACGAGTGTGCACGAAGTTAGGGTGAGATGCCGAAAAGGCGGATACGGGGCGATGTCCGCGGATACGCGTTGATTCCGGTGTGCACGCACACCCGAATCAGCTTCTACGAATACTCACACGTCCATATCGGCGATGCGTACGTATCTGTGAAGACCGCACGCGCCCAAGTCGTCCCGTTTGGCGGGGCGGACTCAGTTCCGGGGTGAAACAGGGTCTGGTTTTTCCTGTTTTTGGATCGCGGTGTGCGATCACCACAGGACGCGATGCCCCGAACAGTTTGTCCGGACACCGAGAGGGTCATACAGGCTTCACAACGCAATTTGCGGAATAAAAAACGGAGCTACGAGCAAAAAGTTACGCATACCTGAACCGGGCTGAAAAATCAAGAATTCGTCGTGTCCGACTCGACACGGACACTGTGTCCCGTGTCCGTGTCCGACACAGCAAGGTAATTAGGGTTAGGTTTAGGGGTTGGGTTCGTCGGCGGCGGGGACGGTGGCTGGGCGGCCGGGCGACTGAGGCGGAGGGCTTGGGGCACTCGGCGGAGGCGGAGGGGATTCGGGGCGGCAGGAGGCGGCCGGAGCAGCGGCGCTGGAGCTGCTGCTGCTGCTTCTTGCGGTGGCCGGCGCCGGGGACGAAGGGAGGAGGGAGGAGCAGGGGAGGCTGACGACGGCGAGGTGGGTGGATAGGGCGACGGCGGAGTGGCGAGGCCGGAGCGGTGGTGGCGGTGGCGGTTCGTCGAGGGGGTGGCCGGAGAAGAGAGGAGCGGGGTTTAAATAGGGAGGGGCGGCGGAGGTCGAGGCCGGGAAGGGCGGAGGGGGTTGCGGAGAAGGCGGCGCGGCCAGGGTCGTGGCGGTGGAGCGACGGCGGCGGCGCCGGAAGCGGAGCGAGGGGGAGAGAGGGAGACCGGGTCGAGGGGGCGGGCTAGCGGGTCTCGGGTCGGGTTTGGCGGATCCGACCCGACCCGCTAGGGCTGGGCCGGGCTCGGGCCCAATGGGCCGGGCCGGCCGCTGGGCTGGGTTAGGGTTAATAATAATAATAATAATAATAATAATAATAATAATAATAATAATAATAATATATTAATAAATCAGTTAATAAAATAATTAATTAATAAATACTTTTTAGGTGTTTAAAAATAGGTCCGGGGTCCAATAAATTCCCGAAAAATTACCCTAAGTCCAGTTTTTCATTTTACACCCAAAAAATATTATTTTTATAATATTTTAATGTTATTTATTATCAATTAAAAATCATGTAATAATTTAAAATCCTGATTTTAATTTCAGAAAATTCCCAGAAAATTCCAGAAAATTGTGAAAAATCCCAATTTTAATATTTTTGAAAAATCAGGGGCTTACAATCTACCCAACTTATAAAATTTCGTCCTCGAAATTTAAATTATGGCAGGGTTCTCTCTGTCCAAACTCACTTGATTACAGTTCAGCGGGTTTCTCTCAGGTGGACATTGAGGTCGCTACCCAACTTATAGTTTTACCCTTATCCTCTAAGGCTGTACAACTAGTAAAGCTAGGTCTCAACTTAATAAATCATGGTATTGAATCTTTAAGTCTGCAACACAAAACACAGCACACATCACCTAGGGTATTGCCTTAGTCATAAAGGGTTATCATCTAGCACTCTAAATCAAACTTATACCAAACACAGGATTCTGTCCTTCCGAAGTAAGGGAAGGTGAGGATCAATAATAAAGAGTTTAAGGTCGAGGTGGTAGAACAGAGGTATAGGGATCAAGGCATTTTTCAGGAATTCTAATGGGAATTATCAGGCGGTTAAGGATCGAGGTTCTATTCTGGTAATGCTGAAACGATATGCTCGAACGTATTTAGGGACAAGTAGACTAGTCGACTATACCTCAATCCACATAAGTAGTCATGCGAAGTGCGAATCAAAATGCACTAAGGTTGATCAGACCGTAGTACACTGATTCTGAGTAGACACTCGTATTAGTGGGGTTGATCAGGCCTCAATAATACATGTGTCATGAACAAGCCCGATAAAGAGGAAGCTTGCAAAACTAGGCTATAAAATAGCAGCATTAGTCGAGTTTAGCAAAATTTAAGTGCGCTAGATGATGATGAAAAGGAGGTGCAAATTATTGAAGTTCACAAAACACATAAAAGCACAATAGCAAAAGCCTCTAAAAACTCTACAGTTACCAAATATAAAAGCATACTAGGTTATTTAGCAAGTTCAAAAATTACTAGGTTGGGACTGAGGTCACGAACCAATAGGCACGAGAATAATACTAGAAAAAGGTATCTACGAATCACTTACGCGCATTAGTTGCTTCCAGAGTCTGTGCGTTCTCCACGGTCATTACGTAAGCTTGTCCGCGTCCTGGAGCAGTGGGGCAGTCCCTCATTTGATGTGCTGCTGAGCCACAAAGTAGACAAACACCTAGCCTCTTTCTGCAAACTTGCCAAGTATGGCCTGGTCTATGACAATAGTTACAAGCAGCAGCTTGTTGGTTCTGTCCCTGGGCCTGGTGTTGGGGTGCTGGAGCTCGAGGGAGAGGACGCTGAGCTTGTTGCGGGGCCCTCTGTTGTTGTTGTTGAAAAGGGCGTTTGTTGGGTCCCGCATTTCCGGTATCTCTTTCTCGCTTTAGCTTATGCCCCATGTCTCTCTCAACGCCTTGTGCCACGCTCAAGATTTCCTCGTAGGTGCGAGCTCGGCTGGTGGTGACAGCAAGGCGAATATCCGGAGATAGCCCCTTCTTGAATCTACGGGCTCTGTCCTCCGGGGTACGAACCATGTACTCCGCAAAGTGGCTTAACCTGCTAAATTCAGCAGTATACTCATCTACAGATAGGTTACCTTGTTCCAGTCTCTCGAATTGACTTTCGAGAGCTTCCCGAGCCACTTCGGGGTAGAATTTCTCCTTGAACAGTCTCTTGAAGTCCTCCCAGGTGAGGTCAGGAGCAGATAGTTGAGGTTCGTCTCTAAACCAGGTCCGAGCTATATCGAACAGTTGCAGGCTTGCAGACTCCACTTTGAGATCATCGGGAACCCGAGCAGTCTTCAGGAGTCTCTCGACATTCTCAATCCACTCATCGGCATAGAGAATGCCCTCAGTTTCGTAGAATTCCAGGGGTCTAAGATTCTTGAAGTCTTTGGCACTCCCGGGCCTCTTGAGTGGCGACACCTGGGACTTAATAGCTTCTGAGAGGCTGGTCCGCAGAAGTGCAGTCTGCTCTTTCTGGGATTCCACCAATCCCTGGAACACTCCTAGCAGTTGTGCCCCATCTAGGGTAACTGCCGGGACAGATGGAGGCGGCGAGAGTGCGAGAGTCTCGGGCACATTCTGCTCAGCTGATTCTGATGTGCCTCCTACTGTGTTCCTGGTCTGGACCATTCTGAAAGATGAAGGGATAGGGAGATCAGAATAGATTACTTGGAAATCAAGGGCGATAGAAAAAATTGATTAGAAGTGATATCCAGAATTGAAATAAGGACCCCATACTGTGAATGAGCTTTTCCTAGAATCCTCAATCTTATTGCAGGCCTGTTCGGTCCCTAAGTTGAAACCGAACAATTTAGCCGTTTGACCTGCATGGGCCACCATAAAAACGTGTCACGACCCGCACCCAGAAATTCGGGCACGAGTGCGTGGGTACGTCCAGCCTACGCCACAGAATCGGCGGTAGTACGCTGTCTAGGTCAAATCCAGATTTACTAACTAGCTCATTCACAACAACATGGGCAAGATAATAAGGAGAAATGAAACTTAAGATTTGCAACTGAGATAAATGTAACAACAGATTCAAATATTTAAGTACAGAAATTCAATATTCGAATCGGGGACAAACCCGATAAATAAGCTAAGAATGGAAATAAAAGATAGCTACTACTAGCTACTCAGCAGGAGTAGCTTCCTGTGCGGGAACTGGCTCTGCAACTGTATCACCTGCTACCTCATAGGGGCCATAATAGGTGGGGGCAAGGTTCTCATCATCGCCTAAACAACAGATCCAGTCAGGAAAGGAGCAAAGTACACAGTGCACAACAAGATTAAACTAAATATTTTATGATAATTAAATATTGGCTATCATGTTGAGAAACAGCATTAGCAGAACATTATTATCTCAGAGTCAAACTGTAAGCAGGAATATGAGAAACAGAAATAAATGAAACAGGAAATGAAACTACAATAGCCAGCAAGAAATAACTAGAAACTATATGTGTGTACTTGTGTTTGTTTTTAGAATACATAGTTGGCATGTAGGGGTTTATAAGGCTAATCCGGCCGTTATGAACGGCTATTAGACAATACAATCGAGATTCGGCTGATGGACAGTCGTGTACCAACAGCTATTAGACAATCCAGGGGAAAGGGTAAACTACATGCCTCCTTAGTATTCTCCCACCCGACATGAAAAACAAGACAGGAACTACCAATATTCAAGACATGAAATTCAACATTTCTAACACTAGGTGTAAACATCAAGGGTACAGGTATAGCAAGGAATTAATTATCACAATATATAAAGATTAACTTGAAGTGCAGGTACTTGCCTGATGTTTGGATCCAAATATAGTTTGGTGTCTCGGGGAAAAATTTCCAGAAATGAGTCCGGATGCTGAAATAAACATTACCATCATGCTCAGAAGGTGTCAAATAGCTAAAAACGCCTGTCCTTGGGTCTAATTTGGAGACAAGGGCAAAAACGGCAGTTTCGGGTCAAAACGGGGTCCGCCGTTGGGCCCGCTTTGCACCGAAAAATGTGTCCAAATCAACGGTCTCCAAATTCACCAAACTTAGTGTCAACAGGTCAGGAACGATGATACAAACCCAACGGAACTTCCAGATTTGGATTCCGATGAGCCGAACACAAAATCGCCCGTCGAGCGGGGCCTGTGGGGCCCACGACACGCGATTTCGTCAACGTTCTCAGAATCGAACCAAACTTGACCCACAGGACCAGCGTATCGCTACGAGTCCGATGGCGCAAGTTTTGTCTCGATCTGACGAGTGTGCACGAAGTTAGGGTGAGATGCCGAAAAGGCGGATACGGGGCGATGTCCGCGGATACGCGTTGATTCCGGTGTGCACGCACACCCGAATCAGCTTCTACGAAAACTTACACGTCCGTATCGGCGATGCGTACGTATCTGTGAAGACCGCACGCGACCAAGTCGTCCCGTTTGGCGGGGCGGACTCAGTTCCGGGGTAAAATAGGGTCTGGTTTTTCCTGTTTTTGGATCGCGGTGTGCGATCACCACAGGACGCGATGCCCCGAACAGTTTGTCCGGACACCGAGAGGGTCATACAGGCTTCACAACGCAATTTACAGAATAAAAAATGGAGCTACGAGCAAAAAGTTATGCATACCTGAACCGGGCTGAAAAATCGAGAATTCGTCGTGTCCGACTCGACACGGACACTGTGTCCCGTGTCCGTGTCCGACACAGCAAGGTAATTAGGGTTAGGTTTAGGGGTTGGGTTCGCCGGCGGCGGGAACGGTGGCTGGGCGGCCGGGCGACTGAGGCGGAGGGCTGGGGGCACTCGGCGGAGGCGGAGGGGATTCGGGGCGGCAGGAGGCGGCCGGAGCAGCGGCGCTGGAGCTGCTGCTTCTTGCGGTGGCCGGCGCCGGGGACGAAGGGAGGAGGGAGGAGCAGGGGAGGCTGACGGCGGCGAGGTGGGTGGCTAGGGCAACGACGGAGTGGCGAGGCCGGAGCGGTGGTGGCGGTGGCGGTTCGTCGAGGGGGTGGCCGGAGAAGAGAGGAGCGGGGTTTAAATAGGGAGGGGCGGCGGAGGTCGAGGCCGGGAAGGGCGGAGGGGGTTGCGGAGAAGGCGGCGCGGCCAGGATCGTGGCGGTGGAGCGACGGCGGCGGCGCCGGAAGCGGAGCGAGGGGGAGAGAGGGAGACCGGGTCGAGGGGGCGGGCTAGCGGGTCTCGGGTCGGGTCTGGCGGATCCGACCCGACCCGCTAGGGCTGGGCCGGGCTCGGGCCCAATGGGCCGGGCCGGCCGCTGGGCTGGGTTAGGGTTAATAATAATAATAATAATAATAATAATAATAATAATAATAATAATAATAATAATATATTAATAAATCAGTTAATAAAATAAATAATTAATAAATACTTTTTAGGTGTTTAAAAATAGGTCCGGGGTCCAATAAATTCCCGAAAAATTATCCTAAGTCCAGTTTTTCATTTTACACCCAAAAAATATTATTTTTATAATATTTTAATGTTATTTATTATCAATTAAAAATCTTGTAATAATTTAAAACCCTGATTTTAATTTCAAAAAATTCCCAGAAAATTCCAGAAAATTGTGAAAAATCCCAATTTTAATATTTTTAAAAAATCAGGGGCTTACATTTATGATTGAAAACTTACTTTCCCAGAATTAATTATGATTTTTGAATTTTATTCAAAGCATAATAGTAGGGTAATAATGGTAAAATTTTGCCAATACTATTACTAAAAGACTAGTAGGTGTCCAATGGAAAGGCCAATAAGTATAATTGATAAAGATGTATATAGAAACTCAATTAATTATTATTTTCTAATATTTTAGAATTACTCCCAGAATATAATATTTTTTTATGATTTCAACTTTTTAGAACTTACATGTCGGAAAAACCTTGTTTAGCACCTATATTAGTATTACTAATTGACAACCCTCGTAGAAACCCTTTGTAGAAGAAAAACCATTATTTTGCTTATTTTTATGATTAATTATAGAATTATTATTTTTAATAATTAAAGTCTTTAAAAAGAATATTTGGTAACGTTTAAAGACTAGTATTATTTTGAGAGCAAGTTACTTGTATGTGCAATCAACAAAGAATTAATAATTAGTTAATAACCTAATTTTGACTTGTTAGTAAGAGTCTAATTAGTGTAGTAAATAGGTAGATGTTTATGACGTTCATGTGGAGAGCACCGGACCAGATTCTTTGTTCTCGTATCTTGGCTTGCCAGGCAAGTACACCTTGCTTGTTTGGATTGTGCAGTTTAGATTATGCCTAGTTTTTTTTATTGTGTTATTTGTGTGCACGCATCCTAGAAGTAGTTGACCTACCTGGTATGGTAAAGATATGTGGTATCTTTTGACCTGACACAGTTTTAAACACATTTACTGAGTTAGAGAGTGCATGGACTGGCGTATTGACTGGCCCTTGATACGTGAGTTCGCGTCTGGTGTTAGTTATTGGTGTTAGTTTGGGTTCTAGATTTTATTGACGTCTAGCATTATGCATGTACCGCATATACGGTTCAGATAATACATTATGAGGGGAGAGTCTACTAGTGAGCTTATGGGATTTTAGTTTCTAATGGTATAAATATTGTATATCATGTACCCCCGAGTATTGAGAAATGTCTGGTGGGATGACTATTCTTTATTTCTCCTCCCTCATGCACCATTAGAGATGTCTCGAGTGCATATCATATATATGGTTAGTTACTCTATTATTGTTTACTACTTTACTTTCATGAATGTCAATTCTTGTGTAATTGTTATGTCTCTCTGAGGAACTGGCACCTTTTTCAGATCCCGATGAGCACTTGTACCCGACGGACTACGCAGTTGGAGATCTTGCTGACGAGGACCTTGAGGTGGATCCTCTGGAGTTTCCTTGAGCGTCTTTGACGACAGTTGCTTTGAGTCTTGGATGTCATTATCTAGTTAGCTGACGTCCAGACTATTTTTATTATTTCTTTATTACTTAGTTGTATTCTTTCAGTAATCATTCGTACTTATTTTTCGTAGATTGTTCTGCACTAGACTTTAGATATAGTGGACTTGAGACTTATCTATTGATTAAGTTTCTTATTCTGTGAAATTTGTGGATGAGAATATATTATACCTGCTTGTGTTGTTATGACTTAGTTATATTTTACATCATACTACGACTGGTTAGGTCCATTAAAATGGGTTTCTATACTTGTTCGTACAGCTGACATGTGTACGTATACCCGGACCTACGTATTTTGGGACTGGGGTATGACAAAAATGAATTGAGCTCCTGTACAGCCCATACTAAAATAATTTTATGCTAGAGCTCCATTTACTAACCCTCCCTTTGTTTGAAGATAAGGAGTGGCGTTCCCAACGTAGAGTTGATCATAGCCAAACTTTCTTACGAAATGACAGGGCAGGTAAGGTTCGTAGTGATAGTTATCATCACTATTGTACATCAAGTGGGATAGCTGAATATTGACCAGCCATGAGAAGACCTCGGCTGGCAGATTAGATCTGGTGGTACCTTTATCATAGAAGCTTTCACCCTGGTACTTAGTTACAACTATGGGGGAAACACAGTAAAAACTCAAGCTTACACAAATGTTTAACGCTTTTCTGGCCTTGAAAGTGATGTTATCTTCCTATTTAGAATGTCTATATTTGCATAAGATCACATGCTATGTGCCATCTTTAGTACTTAGACTGGAAGCCATCAGATTATTGTTATAAGGTATTAACCATCCCATCAAGGATTTGAAAGGCAACTCAGTTCTGGGAAACTCTCTTCGCACAGGCTCTGTTGCCAAATTATGGCTGAGCTCCCAAAGGTCGGCATTTATACGACATACCATAGCTAGTAGGAGGGCCAATTTATGTTTAAAAATCAGACGCACCGCAGAAAAAAGAATGTTCCTATAAAGTCAATCTACTACACCCAAACTTCCTGGAAGTACCCATCGGTGAAGCGATAAAGAAAAATAACCTGATAATAGAGCTTCAGAGGAGATCCCTTTACTGGTATGCCTGAGATAGCTGCTAGCAAAAGTCCCAGCTGTAAAACTGCATATAGGCTCATTGAAGTCTTTATCTTCTCCTTTATGATCCCTCATGAGTTCTTCGACTCTGCTAGAACTTAAGGGTTTAATTAGCCGGATCTCTGTGGCTTCTTCTTGCTTTTCCCGATTATTAAAAAGATAATTATACCAATTTCGAATATAGATATTATCGGAATCCGTGTTATAATAGTAATTTCTTGCTAGATAACACACAACAGCTCCTGGTACACTTCGACAAGGCGAGGCTCCTTCTTCGCCTTGTCCTTAAGTTCCCGGTTGGTTGGTATATATTCTTCATTGGGAACTTCTCCCATAGGCAACTCTGACACCTCTCATATTTCATGTAGCAAAAACCTAAGCTCACCATGTGGATTAAAAATTGTCCTAGTCTGAGCATTGTATTTAAGACCGTAGCAGGTTGCCAACATGGCGTTATATAACCCCGACTCTAACAGATTTTCCACATAATATTCTAGTATGCATTCAGTCGCTTGACACATGTTAGTATTGTAGTTACAAAACCACCTTGGTATTCAGATATTCTTCAAGGGGTAAATACTAACAGCCTCAGTATAGCGATTGGCAAAATGGAGAGATTGTATAGGCTAAATGAGGGAGGATTCTTCGTTGGGTACAGATCCAAGTTCGAGACCTTGCATTTGAATGCCAAGACCGACTGGAGTATTATAGAAGACACTATGTACTTGGCCATCCCTCCAGTGCCATATTTTTCCTGGCTTAGCTCCATTAATCCAAGGAGTCAAGTCATAAGCCATCCTTCTTTGATGGGGAGTATAGAAGAAGGTAGGTAACAAAATATCCCATGCAATCTTAAGGAGGTAAATCACCCTTCCATCCATGTTAAACGACCACTTTTCTCTCTTGGGCTTTGTTTGTGATATTCAATCAATTGTATCACCAAACAAAAATATAAGTTAGGTAAATGCTTCATTTATGAAGGAAGTGAGGCATGTTGGCCTAATGTATAAGTTGTGTTTTTGAATATAGCATAATGATAATAGATCAATTACTATAGTAACTTCTACTTAAACTCATCATTGTCCAGATATGCATTAATGTTGTAATATTTATTTTTGTATATTGCTTTGTTCATCTAACATGTATATGCAGAAAGAAATAAGCAAAACTAGCATAGACATATATTAAGAAGAAATAATATTGAGCAAAAGATGGCGTTATACCAGAAGATATCTCCGAACCGCCTAAGACTTATCTGGAGCCACAAACTAGGGTGTTCCGCTGACTAGGGGTCGAGGGACAGCGCCCCCCGTGGGGGTTCGAGGTCCATAAAAAGTATTCAGATTTTCAGATATGTTTATCTTTGGACAATTATCGTCAAAAAAATGCATCTTCAAGTCAGCGAATATTTCTGAAGTTTAGAATAATCAAGTGCTCTTGGTTTTTATCATATGTAATTTGATATTTATTTAAGTATAGGACTTATGTATATCGAGTCACACTGGCATAACCCAAGTCCACTCGAACAAACCCGCGAATCTAGCTACCAAATCAGCCTACTTTCAAACCCAAACCATACTAGAATAAACAACCGAACTCAGACCAAAATTGTGCCAAACTTGGACCGAACTCGGTCACCAATTTAGTATGAAATCAACCAGTTGTTAAATCTCTGATTTCTTGGCCCAATATTCAAAATTTTGAATTATACCCTAACCAAACCCTGGCCCAATTCGGTTTGCCAATACCATATAAAGAGGATTGGTTTTCTACATTCCAACTCACTCAACCATTCTTATTCTTTCTATCCTATAGTGAGTAAATTCTCAGATCCTAAACTTTTCTATCTCCAAGATCAACTTTTATCCGTCTTGTGCCAAGTACGATCTCGGTAAGAATTCTGTCAGAGTTGTAATTGCTAGGTTCATCACGCCCCTCTTCTTTTTGAAGTCTGCATAATCTTTATATCAAACACACTTGTGTGAAGCTGCGAGCCTTCGATCAAAACTCATGGTAGTAAAAAAAATGACAAGCCTTCGGATCAAAGCTTATAATTAACTATTGGTGATTATAGTGGATACAACTCCGAGCAAGAGTTCTCGGGACTGGACTAGTCATCTCAGAGGAAAACCAGAATATATCGCGGTGTTTGTATTTTCTTTCTCTTACTACTTTATATTACTTTCTTGCATATATACTGTTAGTTGCTAGCTGCCTTCACTCTGCTTAAATTTTATTGGGTAGATTATTTTGCTGCACTCTATTCACCCCACTCTAGAGTTGTCCTACAGTCCTTCAATTAGTATCAGAGTAAGTACTCTCTGAATTGAGTTCTGATCCCAATTATTCCTTCAATTGGTATCAAAGCAAGTTCTCTTAATTTTGGCTTAACATCCTAAGAGACTTATGTCAACTGTTAAATCTATCCACATCAACAATGGTGAAGGCCAGTCCACAAATGGGCCACCCATATTTGACAGTACTAACTACACGTACAGAAAAACACGTATGAGCTTTAATTTGAAGTCAGTTAATTTTGAACTTTGGTTTATTGTAGTAGAATAATACAAGAAGACACCTAAAATAGTCATAGATGTCAACCTTGTAGAGAAACCCCATGATAAATACACAGACATAGTGTAACCTCCGATTTCCAATTTCCAAAATAATTAGATTTTAATTTATTTTAAAATATCAAGTTTTATAAATTATTTCTCCTTGAAGATTTTTAATTGATTTTGAGCGATGCTTGATTTTAGAAGGTAAATTAAAAATCTTTATAAAAATCATTTTTCCTAAATGACGATGTATTACAAAAATAAATAAATAATAATATATATTTCTAGTTTCAAATATTCATTGGCTTGAATCATAAAATTATTGTTTTGACTAAATAGTTATTTAAAAGACTAGTTGATAAAATAAAATAGATTTTTATTGGGATAGTAAATAAATGAATTACATACTTCTTAATATTTTGAAAAATGAGTTTAATTAGTAGCTAATCAAAAGCTTCTTAAAAACATTTTTTCTTAAATTTTTTTTCTATTTAATTTATCGTTTTCCGTCTCCCATTCACGCCCCATTCTTCCCACATGAAAAGCCCCTTTATATTTAATTCTGGGCCATTCATCATTGGGCCAACCCGCAACCCTTTATCCCACACCCTTCTCCCTATTTAAGTTCTCATTTTCACATCTCCCTAGAAACCCTAATCTCCTAATTATTAGCTAGCCTCCACAATTCCCAAGCCAACAAGCCATCACCATCATCTTGTGTGCTCGTGTCCGTGTGTCCAGCATCACCGTGTCAGCCGTGATGGCCTCGGGTCCGACCCCGGGTGTCCCACCATATCTATTTCTTTTCCTGTGTCCAGATTTACAGTTTACAACCAGCTTTTCCGTGTCCGACACACCCGGACACCACCTCCACATCCACCACTGTACACAGCATCACCCGTGTCCAACACCGGACACGTCTACAGTACACCCCCGTTGTGTCCAGCCTCGGACACGATCGACCCCGACCCACCGAACCCTAACCCTAGATCAGGCCGAGCCGGAAGCCGTCGCCGCTGGAACCAGAGGCCGCCGCCTCCTCGATCTGGCCGCCTGCCACCACCACCTGGAGTCTCTCGACTAGATCGCCGCCGGAGCCGACGTCGTCGAGTCCGCCGCTGAGCCGAGTCCGCTGCCTCGAAGCCGCTACTCTCGAGCCGCCGCCGGTGGCCGCCAGATTCGTCGAACGCCGCCCTCGAGCAGCCCGCCGCCGCACTCGAGTCGAGCCGCCGCCGAAGATTCCGTCGCCGCCGAGCCCGCCTCCTCGACCAGACGCCGCCGTCGTCGAGATCCCGCGCCGACGTCTCCTCGAGCCCGCTGCCCTCGAGCTCCACGCCGTCCACCGCGTCGACCCCGCCGTCCACTGAAGCCGACGCCGGAGGAGTCCGGTGAGCCTCTCCGTTTCCCTCTTTCCCTCTTTCCTCTTCATTTTGTTTTCTGTTCTGTTCCCTGTGTTAGGTTAGTTGATATTAGAATAGTGAGTATAATTAGTTATGGTTAGTTTTAATTAGAAGATTTATTAGTTGTTAATTATATTAGATTAGTAATTGATAATTAGAATAATTAATTTGTATTAGTTAATTAGTTTTAGTTAGATATTTTAAATTAATCAGTAAAGTTAGTTAATCAGTAAAGTAAATCGATAGTTAAAATGTTAGTTTAAGTTAATTAATTAATACAATTAGTAGTTTATTTATATTGGTTAATTATTATTTTTGTTAATTAAATTATATAATCAGTTTAGTATATATAATTAGTTATTTTATATAATTAATTTAATTAATGTAATTAGTACATATAATTTGGTTATTTTATATAATTTGGTTATATTAATATGTAATTAGCTAGTTTATGTAATTAGCTTATTTTATGTAACAAATTAAAAGGGTTTTGATATGTAAAGATAATAATAATTTTTGGTTACATTATTAAAATAAAAATATAGTTTCAATAATCTAAATTAGTTCAAAATTTGTTTATTTGGATCGGTGACCGATTTTACCATAAATGAAAAATATTAGCTTTTACATGAATTCTAGTTTTTATAAATAAACTCTTATTTGAAATTATTGTTCAAAATAAGTTCGAAATGATTTATATACGTAAATACGTATTTCTAGTATATGTAATCAATTTAGTATTTATATATATATATATATTTTAAAAAGGTATTTTAGCATATGTATGAGTATACATATATAATGTTCAACTAGTATAAATCAAATATGTATTTAAAAGATATATATATATATATTGTAAATACATTTAAATTGGTGCATGTATAAATATTGTAAGTATAATAAGTGTAATGTATATTATATACGTGTCCCTACTAGATGACCCTAGTTGACTAGTGCCCTGCCTGACATGGCCCTGAGACCAGTATTTTTGACTGTGTTAGTGTAGCATCTGATGCGAATGTGGTTTGCTTGTGTTATGTTTATAGGACTGTTGGTTCCCAGGGGATACTCTGGAACAGGACATTGGTTTTACCAGCTAAGGACCCAAGGCAAGTACATTCTCTGATTAGTTTCTAATTTATGATATCTCCTATGTTCACTGTATCTAGTGTAAATATACATGTTCTCGACACGTTGGTTACACGGATTGGTATACACGGATCTCGTCATGAGATGTTATTCCTTATTCATGGTGTAGCTTGTACGAGACTTGGTTCCTTGATATCTTGTGCATGTACAGACACTAATTCCCGGGGAGATTTGCTACCTTCCTAGGGAATCCTGTGCCATAGCGTACCATGATTGGATCTACTATACCAGTCGGGGGTTTGGGGAGTACTTTAGTATAGATATGTGATCATACCCAACTTTATATGCACCATAGCTCACCCCACATCTCACGTCGGGTGCGGCCTGACCACTTATATGAACCATAGCTGTTACGTGTGATTAGCCTGATCTCTACATGCACCATAGCTAACCAACGGTTAGCCTGACTTTATATGAACCATAGCTAACCAACGGTTAGCCTGACTTATATGAACCATAGCTAATCACATGTAACCAGCCTGATCAAGTTCCCAAGCCGATCACATGTTAAAGCTAGTACTCACACACTTAGTCTTAGAATTCTTGCTCATGGACGTATTGTTTCTTTTCCTGCATTTACTTACAGTATTTTCAGTATTTCCCTCCTTGTACATTTCTCGTACTTATACATGCATCTGGTATGTTTCCATCTAGAACTGCTACATAGTTTATGTCATTTATATAGAACTGCTATTTAGAGATGTACTTTGCTCCTTCCTGACTGGAAAATATTTTTCCAGACTGTGACATTAGTAGACTGGTTTCTGACACTTGGGGATTGGAAGTTAAGGATTGCAGGTATGTTATGTTATCATTAGACTTGTGCTGTATTCTTTTATTTCTTCATTTTCTATCGTGCTGTAGTTGTGATTGAGTATTTCTAGATTTATTTTAGTATTATCCGTGTCTCCTTATGGAGTTGGATACTAGCGTGAGATTGTTAGATAGTACTTGACCTAGACAGCGTTCTACCGCCGATGCTGCGGCGTAGGCTGGACGTACCCACGCTCTCGTGCCCCTAAACCGGGTGCGGGTCGTGACACATTTTAGTGGTGGCCCATGCAGGTCAGACTTCGCTAGTTGTGCGATGTCGTGGTAGTGCGACATCATTGTTGTACTACTGCGTACCTGCTATAGAATATAGGACATAGGATACTAGGATGAGAGAGGATACTCAATCACAAATTCTTGAAGGATTTCCTGGGATGACCCCATGAGAATCTTATTTTCAATTTGAATCTTTCCTTGTTTCCGTCCGCTCTCGCTTGTTGTTACTGAACTTGATTCTTGTTGAGCAGTTTTAAAATTTAAAATCTCGGTATCATTGTTGAGTTTGATTCTTGTTGACCAGTTGTTAACTTTAATTCCTGGTATCGTTGTTGAGTTGATTTTAAATTGAGATGAATTTTTACGGACTAGGATTTATGGTATCATCTGATGACATATATTGATGAGGACAGTGAGGAAGGTAAAACGTCTACTTTGGTTATGGAACCTAGAATTTATCGCAGCCATATTAGCTGTGGTGACGAGAACGTAGGGACCTGACTTGGATGTACATACTATAGTTATGAAGCTTAGAGTCTTTCGCAGCCATACCGGTTGGCGTGGCGAAGATTCTAGACGACATGATTATAGAGTGCATACCTTAGTTACGAAACCTATCGTTTATCGCATCTATGCTTACTGGCGTGGCGAGGATTCTGAGTGTCATGATTTCAGACAGACGTGTATGATTATCAGGTTGTATCCTAAATTGGTTCTTAAAAATATCATCTCAAGACTTATCTATTTCTGTTATTCCCGGACTTTGTTCCACCGCTTCTTTCTTTACTAGCAGTAAAGATACCTTCTGTCCTCAATTCAGCCTTTGAGCTCCTATTCCTTGAGGATTTCTTGTTAAGTATGATAATTAGTGGCTTATAATTTTGTTATGTCTTGTACTATATTTGACTTTGTTGCTAGTGAGTTGTAAGTGTTCTTAGTTGGACATGTGAGCAGTAGGCTTTAATCTAGAGTTAGCCCTTAGTATAGTACCTTGTACCAATGATTCTAGGAGTAGTGTCATTAGAGACTAAGGAGAGTATAGAGTATCAGTTCTCAGAGTTAGTATCAGAGCCAATTACCCGTCCTGGATAATCATGATTATGTAATTGAGTGATCTATGTAAACAGTTAAGTATCCGGGAGTTGTGTTAAGGATTTATGGAGCATGATGTCCAATTTGATGATTGATATCGGAAATGTTAAAGGTAAAGAAATGTATATGTATAAAGGGTTTAATGAGATGTCATAAGTAGAGAAATATCAGGATTAGTAATGGAAGTTGTGAAGCGTATCACGGATTAGTTTAATAGGCTTTAAAGGATTGAAGGAAATACATATACAACCATCGAGATGAGGAACCATACACATACCCATGAGAGTAAAGAAACATGAGTGTTATAGAGAATACAGGTGATTATGAGTCTAATGAGCTTGATGAGATAATCCATTAATGCAGCTAGTGATATAATACCAAGAGTGCTAATGATTCTATGTCGAGGATTAGTCAAGGATGACGTTAAAAACAGTAAGCACTCTGTGTGTTGGTAATTAGATGATATACCAATTGACATAAATTGAAATCATGAAAGAAAACACAGTTGATGATAACTTTGATCATTAGAGGTATTGAGTGCACCTTGAGTATCAGAGACCGTGAGCACTAATATGTACATTGAGGAGTTATAAATTAAAAGGAGGAAATGAAATTTTTAAATTTTCAGAATTTTTAAGGAGTTGAGATTTTATGTTGTTAAAATATTGAGGATTTAAATTTGATTCATTAAACATAGTTAAGGCTACAAGATTTTAGAAGTGATTAAATTTTATCTCGATGTGAAGTATCTAATTTTGAGGAGGTATATGCATTTTATTTTAAGTTGATCGGGAAGTTAGACCTTGACGATTTCTTTGAGGATTAATTTGTGGTAGATGAGAGATGAATATTAATATATGATTAGTTGATATGGGTACCAGTGTACATGAATAGGAATTTGTTAGTGTGCTAGAGTTAAGTGGTTGTTAGAGATAGTAGACACTACAAGTAATATGTTAACATGATCCTTCTTCCTTCCTAATGTTCCTTTTCTTTCACCTTTTGATTGATTTATTGATTTTCCTAGTACTGTGGCTCACATGCATGATTTTTGTTAGAATATAACTAGTAGTACCCTAACAGAGACTGAAATACCATGACAAGACACATGACCTATATTTTCTTAAATTGCATGGCTGTAGGTAGAGTTTTCTTAAACCATGATCATTGGGTTTGACCATAGCAAAGATCTATGACGAGGTTATGACTGACAAAAAGAGACAAGAGGATTAAATTTGTGGATAAGCATTAATTTAAATAAAGAGTTAAGGCGTTAATAAAAGAATTGACGGATCATAAATTTTACGAAGATTGAGGATGATTGAAACTCGAGGATAAATATTGACTTGAAAGGAGAGTTAAGAAATTGACAGAGCCAAAAATTTGAGGATTTATTAATTTTAAGGAAGTCTTGATATGATTGAATTGATTAGAAAAAAAAAAAAAAAAAAAAATTTTGAGAAATTCGAGAAATTATCATTTTATCTATTTGATTGCAAGATAGAAATTTTATATAGTATGAATGTTGCATTGAAGATACTGGAAGCATCGCATCGTTGAGTATTGAGGAAAAAGAAAAGCAGGAAATAAAATCGTAAAATGGAATAGTGTCAAATTAAATTCTTGGGATGAGGAGTTAGATTGGAATAAGCATCAATTGAAATTGAGTTAGAGGAGTAAGGTGATTGATGGATTGTGTTTAAAATTTAAATTTTTGGGATATGATTTTTATAAATATGCATTGATTGGATTTCAATTAAAAGGATCGGATAGTAAATTTTGTATTTAGTTATTGACTCAAAAATTTGAGGAGATTATGATACGACTGGAATTCAATTAAAATATTGAGGATTGGAGTAGTAAAAATTTTTACATTGAGATAATAAATTCAGAGGATGAAAAAAAAAATATATAGTTCAAAATTCGGAAACATTATACATACGGATAAAGAAATATGGAATGAAATAAAGCTCATGGTAAAGAAGATTTTAATATAATTGATTATGGGATCGTATAATTGAAGGTCGTAAGGTTAGATCATGGTATATTGAGGTTGTGATCTAAATTAAAATCTTGACCATGACAGTAACATTTGAACCGAAGAAAATAATCGAGGTATAGTTGATGCTAAGATAAACAAACTCGAATTTGATGATAAGGATTTTTGGACATTTAATAAATTTTGATTCAGAAATTCTAAGATCTAATCTAATAAAGTTTGTGGAATTTGGAACTTTTATAGATATTAGTTAATGATGAATCACAAGATTGAGAAAAGTAAAATGAACGAGGATAAAAAGGAAGGATTATTTTCAGATGGTAGTAAAGACTACTCTTTTCCTAGAAATCAAGGAAGGCGATTAGATGTCTCTTGATTACATTCTGAAGGATGTATTTAAGTTTCTTAAATCAAATTGTCGACCGTATCTTTCGATTCAGCTATAACTTTCATGTCTATATCATTCATTATACTGGGTCTTCCTTGGTTTAGTTACTTTGAAAAGGTAACGTGCATTATTCAATTATCTGTTTTGTGATCGTGTCTACTTCCCAAACCTAAACCTTCTAGAGGATTCAAGGCCGAGCCATAATTCCTTCAAGTTACTCCTATCTTAAACCATATTTTTCTTTTCTTCATGTTCCCTTCTGTTTGGTAAATATTTTTCCTTATAGAAATATTTTCTTCAATAATATATTCATCATTATGTACAACAAAATTTTTCTATTCTAGCCATCCCTAAAATTTCGAGGACGAAATTTTTCTAAGGTGGATAGACTTGTAACCTCCGATTTCCAATTTCCAAAATAATTAGATTTTAATTTATTTTAAAATATCAAGTTTTATAAATTATTTCTCCTTGAAGATTTTTAATTGATTTTGAGCGATGCTTGATTTTAGAAGGTAAATTAAAAATCTTTATAAAAATCATTTTTCCTAAATGACGATGTATTACAAAAATAAATAAATAATAATATATATTTCTAGTTTCAAATATTCATTGGCTTGAATCATAAAATTATTGTTTTGACTAAATAGTTATTTAAAAGACTAGTTGATAAAATAAAATAGATTTTTATTGGGATAGTAAATAAATGAATTACATACTTCTTAATATTTTGAAAAATGAGTTTAATTAGTAGCTAATCAAAAGCTTCTTAAAAATATTTTTTCTTAAATTTCTTTTCTATTTAATTTATCGTTTTCCGTCTCCCATTCACGCCCCATTCTTCCCACATGAAAAGCCCCTTTATATTTAATTCTGGGCCATTCATCATTGGGCCAACCCGCAACCCTTTATCCCACACCCTTCTCCCTATTTAAGTTCTCATTTTCACATCTCCCTAGAAACCCTAATCTCCTAATTATTAGCTAGCCTCCACAATTCCCAAGCCAACAAGCCATCACCATCATCTTGTGTGCTCGTGTCCGTGTGTCCAGCATCACCGTGTCAGCCGTGATGGCCTCGGGTCCGACCCCGGGTGTCCCACCATATCCATTTCTTTTCCTGTGTCCAGATTTACAGTTTACAACCAGCTTTTCCGTGTCCGACACACCCGGACACCACCTCCACATCCACCACTGTACACAGCATCACCCGTGTCCAACACCGGACACGTCTACAGTACACCCCCGTTGTGTCCAGCCTCGGACACGATCGACCCCGACCCACCTAACCCTAGATCAGGCCGAGCCGGAAGCCGTCGCCGCTGGAACCAGAGGCCGCCGCCTCCTCGATCTGGCCGCCTGCCACCACCACCTGGAGTCTCTCGACTAGATCGCCGCCGGAGCCGACGTCGTCGAGTCCGCCGCTGAGCCGAGTCCGCTGCCTCGAAGCCGCTACTCTCGAGCCGCCGCCGGTGGCCGCCAGATTCGTCGAACGCCGCCCTCGAGCAGCCCGCCGCCGCACTCGAGTCGAGCCGCCGCCGAAGATTCCGTCGCCGCCGAGCCCGCCTCCTCGACCAGACGCCGCCGTCGTCGAGATCCCGCGCCGACGTCTCCTCGAGCCCGC
The DNA here is from genome assembly GCA_036927795.1 of Iris macrosiphon. Lineage (NCBI taxonomy): Eukaryota > Viridiplantae > Streptophyta > Magnoliopsida > Asparagales > Iridaceae > Iris > Iris macrosiphon. The sequence goes on from JAYESA010000012.1 coordinate 90,983,577, forward strand.
TGCCCTCGAGCTCCACGCCGTCCACCGCGTCGACCCCGCCGTCCACTGAAGCCGACGCCGGAGGAGTCCGGTGAGCCTCTCCGTTTCCCTCTTTCCCTCTTTCCTCTTCATTTTGTTTTCTGTTCTGTTCCCTGTGTTAGGTTAGTTGATATTAGAATAGTGAGTATAATTAGTTATGGTTAGTTTTAATTAGAAGATTTATTAGTTGTTAATTATATTAGATTAGTAATTGATAATTAGAATAATTAATTTGTATTAGTTAATTAGTTTTAGTTAGATATTTTAAATTAATCAGTAAAGTTAGTTAATCAGTAAAGTAAATCGATAGTTAAAATGTTAGTTTAAGTTAATTAATTAATACAATTAGTAGTTTATTTATATTGGTTAATTATTATTTTTGTTAATTAAATTATATAATCAGTTTAGTATATATAATTAGTTATTTTATATAATTAATTTAATTAATGTAATTAGTACATATAATTTGGTTATTTTATATAATTTGGTTATATTAATATGTAATTAGCTAGTTTATGTAATTAGCTTATTTTATGTAACAAATTAAAAGGGTTTTGATATGTAAAGATAATAATAATTTTTGGTTACATTATTAAATTAAAAATATAGTTTCAATAATCTAAATTAGTTCAAAATTTGTTTATTTGGATCGGTGACCGATTTTACCATAAATGAAAAATATTAGCTTTTACATGAATTCTAGTTTTTATAAATAAACTCTTATTTGAAATTATTGTTCAAAATAAGTTCGAAATGATTTATATACGTAAATACGTATTTCTAGTATATGTAATCAATTTAGTATTTATATATATATATATATTTTAAAAAGGTATTTTAGCATATGTATGAGTATACATATATAATGTTCAACTAGTATAAATCAAATATGTATTTAAAAGATATATATATATATATTGTAAATACATTTAAATTGGTGCATGTATAAATATTGTAAGTATAATAAGTGTAATGTATATTATATACGTGTCCCTACTAGATGACCCTAGTTGACTAGTGCCCTGCCTGACATGGCCCTGAGACCAGTATTTTTGACTGTGTTAGTGTAGCATCTGATGCGAATGTGGTTTGCTTGTGTTATGTTTATAGGACTGTTGGTTCCCAGGGGATACTCTGGAACAGGACATTGGTTTTACCAGCTAAGGACCCAAGGCAAGTACATTCTCTGATTAGTTTCTAATTTATGATATCTCCTATGTTCACTGTATCTAGTGTAAATATACATGTTCTCGACACGTTGGTTACACGGATTGGTATACACGGATCTCGTCATGAGATGTTATTCCTTATTCATGGTGTAGCTTGTACGAGACTTGGTTCCTTGATATCTTGTGCATGTACAGACACTAATTCCCGGGGAGATTTGCTACCTTCCTAGGGAATCCTGTGCCATAGCGTACCATGATTGGATCTACTATACCAGTCGGGGGTTTGGGGAGTACTTTAGTGTAGATATGTGATCATACCCAACTTTATATGCACCATAGCTCACCCCACATCTCACGTCGGGTGCGGCCTGACCACTTATATGAACCATAGCTGTTACGTGTGATTAGCCTGATCTCTACATGCACCATAGCTAACCAACGGTTAGCCTGACTTTATATGAACCATAGCTAACCAACGGTTAGCCTGACTTATATGAACCATAGCTAATCACATGTAACCAGCCTGATCAAGTTCCCAAGCCGATCACATGTTAAAGCTAGTACTCACACACTTAGTCTTAGAATTCTTGCTCATGGACGTATTGTTTCTTTTCCTGCATTTACTTACAGTATTTTCAGTATTTCCCTCCTTGTACATTTCTCGTACTTATACATGCATCTGGTATGTTTCCATCTAGAACTGCTACATAGTTTATGTCATTTATATAGAACTGCTATTTAGAGATGTACTTTGCTCCTTCCTGACTGGAAAATATTTTTCCAGACTGTGACATTAGTAGACTGGTTTCTGACACTTGGGGATTGGAAGTTAAGGATTGCAGGTATGTTATGTTATCATTAGACTTGTGCTGTATTCTTTTATTTCTTCATTTTCTATCGTGCTGTAGTTGTGATTGAGTATTTCTAGATTTATTTTAGTGTTATCCGTGTCTCCTTATGGAGTTGGATACTAGCGTGAGATTGTTAGATAGTACTTGACCTAGACAGCGTTCTACCGCCGATGCTGCGGCGTAGGCTGGACGTACCCACGCTCTCGTGCCCCTAAACCGGGTGCGGGTCGTGACACATAGTAAAGAAACAAGCTAGTCTTGATGCTAAAGCTATCAATGCTTTATTTTGTACTATATACATGACTGAATTTAAAAGGGTATCAATATATACCACTTTATATGAGATTTGGAAGCTTCTTGAGATAACTCATGAAGGAATCACTCAAGTGAAGGATTCAAAAATCAGCAATTTATGCAAGAATACGAGGAGTTCAAGATGAAGTCAAATGAGACCATCACTGAGATGTACATAAATTTCTTGACATCGTCAATCCTTTATCCTCTCTTGGCAAGAAGTACAAAAAATATGAAAAGATCCACAAGGTGCTTCAGGGAGTAACCAATAATTGGAACCCCAAGGCTACAACAATCATCGAAGGAAATAACCTTACCATGATGTCCCTCAAAACACTGATGGTGAAGCTGTTCACTCATGAGCTAGACCTCAAAGAATTTGAAGAGTCAACGCCCAAAGATAAGTCTATCGCACTCAAGGCGCATAATAAAAGATCCTATGATGATGCTTTTGAAGATGAAGAAAACGACGATAATTTAAACAATGAGGATCTGGCCCAAATTTCTAGAAACTTTGTCAAACAATTCTTAAATTTTGTAAAATCAAACCAAAAGAAGAAAGATCTTGAAGAATAACCAATTTGCTATAAATACAGAAGGCTAGGCCACATGATGAAAGATTGCTCCAAAAAAAAAAGGAAAAATTAATTGAACGATAAAAAAAAGGAGGACCTTCGTCTCACACATATGGAAATACAAGCAACTAGTATGAAAGTGAAGCAAGAAAATCAGAAGAAGCAAGCCCTCGACATGCTGCAAATATATGCTTAACGAATTGACCAACGAGGTAAAAGATAATCCTTTATCTGAAGAGTTTTCTAATGATAAATTATCTGATGCATTCAATAATTTATTTAATGATTACAAGAAGATTATAAATAAGTATAAGCAAGCTAGAAAAGATATTAAGTCTTATCAACTTGAGAATGAAAAGTTTACATGTTTACTAAATGAAGCTAGAGAAAATTTCTCCCCTAACGACCATGATGATATCTCCAAACTTAGGCTTAGCTTTCAACAAGCACTTGACTTCTTTGATGAAAGAAATCAAGAAAATGCTAGACTTAAGGAGGACTTGCAATAAGAGAGGAAGAAGTACTCTAATGTCTCACTTAGAATTGATGCTCTTACTGCTAAATATGATAATTTATATGTCACCTCTAAAAAGATAGAGATTAGATTGGGAAAGCAGGTCGTACAACCTACTACTCAGTCTAGCATGAGATACATGGCTAAATAAAAGAGCACTCACAACAAGATACCAGCAAAAAAACTAATTACTTCAAACTTTCATGCATGTAGAACACAACATACTTCACATAATCACGTATTTTATTATAAATATCCACGCAAGATACATCACACCACTTCACATACTCATGTCTACCCTTCTATACCTAACACAAATTCTTATGCAACATACCATTACTGTGGTTTAAAAGGACATATTTTATATCAATCAAGGCTAAAAAATTGGTTGATATGAATATGTATAAATGGGTTCCCATAGCTAACAAATATGGATCCAAATCTTGGATACCAAAGTCTCTTCCTAATGATGTAGGTAGAATACTTTGTATCAGGATTTAGCACCAAGGAGAACATTAGTGATTGCAAAGCTACAAAGGTCATCTTCCAAGCTATTGCATCAACATAAATATGGCTACTTGTGCTACTTTGGTAACCTGCTATTTGATTGTTCCTAAATAGCTATAATAATATAATCTAGCATATCCCTTATTGAAATCCTTTAGTTGTTATTTAGTTAAATCAATTTAAGATGTGATACTGACATGCTTAATTAATTTCTTGTAATTACTTCTATTCAACATGACGAGAAGATTAGCTAAAGTGATTAGTTCACACTATAAAGTTATTTACTTTCTATTAGTATGACACAATTTTCTATGCATGCTTTATATCTTTTAATAAGCTTTATTCGTCAAGAATTAGAAATTATGGATTATAATGTTACATGATGTTACAATTAGCATATACACCTGTAAAATCTAAGTTCTTTAAAGATAAGATTTATTTAGTTATAAGATGAAAGGGCCTTCTGTCAAAAATATGTAAATAGCCTAAGCGGGTCGATACTTAAGTTTCTTCGGCCCACCGCTAGCTGCGATCCAGCTCCTACATCTAACTTAAGATGATTAATGCTTTATTTAATAATAATTTATTAAGGTCTATTTGCAATTATTTTAAGAATACAACAGTGAATCTGAGCCCTACTTTTTACTTAAAGTTGACAACTTATATTATTGACTATGACACTATAATTTTTAGTAAACACTACTTTTGTTATTTTAACTGTTTTTGAACTATGTCACTTAGTTTAAATTTGAGTTTAGACATGACCAATTTGAATGATATACTTTTTTATTTTCTACTACATAATTTCTATAGTGTTTAAATCTCTTAACATTTGAGATTTATTTAACTTATATCTTTGTTAGGATATTTGATAATTCTATTTTGCATATGACTAAATTGTTGCCCAATGTTCTTATGTTTTTTATGCTATAAATATGTATGCATCTTGTTAAATCCATTTCTATGATCTACATGTCATTATTCTAGATATGGTGATATTCTAGCTAATTACTCCTCATTTATCACATGATCATATTATACGCTTTATGTTACTCACCTTGTCTTCATGATATATTCTTCGTTTATGGGGGAGACGTAAACTAGCTATTTTGACAAAGGAGAAAAAATGTCAAAAATATGCATATTAGCCAAATATCTCCTATTATGGGGGAGCTTATTTTTTATCATGTCAACGGGGGAGAAGTAAGTTTAAGTATGTAAGTATATGTTTAAGAAGAATACTTATGTTGATTTATACTTATTAAATTGATACCTGCATCAATTATATCAATATTAAACATAAATAATTTACCATTTTCAAAAGAGGGGAGATGGTTGGCCCAATGTTTAAGTTTTGTTTTTGAATATGGCTAATCAATTAAGTTTAGCATAATGATAATCGATCAATCACTACAGTAACTTCTACTTAAACCCTGTATTGTCCAAATATGCACTAATATTGTAATATTTGCTTTTGTATATTGCTTTATTGGTCTAACATGTACATGTAGAAAGCAAATAAACAAAACTAGCATCGATATATGTTATGAAGAAATGATGATAAGCCAAAGACGGCGGTATATTAGAAGATGTCACTAAACCGCCTATGACTTATCCGGAGCCTCATACTCGGGGGTTCCGATGACCGAGGGTGGAGGGGGCAGTGCCCCCGTGGGGTTTTGGGGGCGAAGTTCCCAAAAGGTATTCAGATTTCCAGATATATTTATCTTTGGACAAATGTTGTTAAGGAAAAATGCATCTTCAAGTCAACAAACGTTTCAGAAGTTTGGCATCATCAAGTGCTCTTGGCTTTTATCATATATAATTTGATATTTATTTGAGTATAGGACTTATGTATATCGAGTCGCACAGGCATAACCCAAGTTCACTCAAACAAACCCTCAAACCTAGCTACCAAATTAGCCTACGTTCAAATCCAAACTTTACTTGAATATGTAACCGAACTCGGACCAAATTCGTGTTGAACTCAGACTGAACTTGATCACCTATTTAGTATAAAATTAACCAGTTGTTAAATCCCTAATTTCTTGGCCCAATGTTTAAAAATTTGAATTATATCATAACCGAACTTTGGCCGAATTTGGTTTTCCAATACCCTATAAATAGAATTGGTTTTCCACATTCTAACTCACTCAATCATTCTCATTTTTTCTTTCGTATAATGAGTAAACCCTCAGAGCCTAAAATTTTTTATCTCTAAGATCAACTCCCAGCCTTCTAGTGCCAAGTACGATCTTAGTTATAATTCTTTCAGAGTTATAATAGCTTGGTTCATCAAGTCTCACTTTTATTTGAAGTCTATGTTCTCTTCGTATCAAACGCATGCGTGTGAAGTTGTGAACCTTCGGATTAAAATGCGTGGTTGTAAAGAAGTGTTAAACCTTTGGATCAAAGTTTGTGATTCACTATTGATGATTATAAAAGATACAACTCCGAGCAAGAGTTCTCGAGACTGGACTAGTCCCCTTAGAGGTAAAATAATATACATCGCGGTGTTTTTATTTGCTTTATCTTACTGTCTTGCATATACACTATTAGTTGTCTTTACTCTAATTAATTTTTATTTGGAAGATTATTTTGCTACACTCTATTCATCCCCTTCTAGAGTTGTCCTACGGTCCTTCAAGGCATTCCCTGCTTATTAAGGATGTGAGCATCCATTACCCCTGAATAGCTATCAACAGTTGCTTGGTCGGAGGCATATTCTTATCAAACTAAGAAAACTCAGCAAGTGATAGGTTCTCCATATAGTTGGTATGAAGAAGACCGATAGTGGTCCCCAATATGTCAGCTAAGGGATCCATAGAGATGCCAACTGCAAAAGGCACAAATATGAAATCAAAACATCTTTACAAAGAAGCATATATAGAAACAATTCTTTCATCTTCAGACTAGTGCACATATTCATCAAAAACTTATTAAAATTGAAAGAATGTACACATTGACCAAAGAAGGAAATGCGTGAATATTGTATAAGTTTTGCGAAAACTTTAAACTATGGTGCCCATTTGACATGTTTTTACTTTGAAACGAAAATGCACCAAACTTGTTCGAGGTCAGGAAAGAACACATAAGATAGTCCTCTCCATGCTGAATGAGGAAAAGTAAGCCAACTCACCAAAAGATTAAAAAGTGCGTAGAATGGATTTTATTTCACTCTGTAAGAGAAAAGTACTCCAAAGTGGCTAATCAAGCCCAAAGCGGAAAAAAATTATGCGTGTGCCAGTGTCCCTATTTTGTGCCATATCATCATCTTCTTTCTCATTTATTTATATTCCATAAAACTGTACATATAATAGAGAAGGAAAAAAATTCTATCGGGCCTATCAAAGGGGGATGTGATGATGGATAGGGAGCGACCCTCTGTCGTGACATGTTCAGTCGCTCTACCGCATGTTGGGTCATGTCCCCTCTCGCAGAGGGTCTCGCTTTAGCGGCACAAGAAAAAGAAGGCATCCCCTTCCACTTGCTCTCCGTCCTTGCTGTTTAAGGTTTTTTGGGGGCCATTGAAGGTGCTTGAGGTTGAAGATAAAGTTAGGGTTTTAGAGAAGTTAAGAAATTTCAGAGAGGGTAAAGAGTTCTCTCTCTTAAACCCTTCTATTTATATATTGGGGTGCAAACCCCTTCGGCTACCGAGCTGCTCATTTTGGGATTCGTGTCTCAAATCATGCCACAAGATCCTGACGACACATCAAAAAAGCAGACACGTCAGCTAACTGCTACCCAAATGCGCGCACAAAATTAGAACAAGTATCCATGCTTCTACTATTCAAAGTATTCCGAATATGTTTTTGAAAAAAAATTGAAAACTTTGAAGCGGGACTTGTTTAATCATAAAAAAGTACGTCACAACAAAATATTTAAATCAAGAGAGGGATGGCATGCTCTTTAACAAAATAAAACAATAAGAGAAATGGCACACTCTATTAATGTATCAGAGAAAGGTACACTTTGTTTAAAACATAGAAGAGGTGCACTTTGATCCAGTTCTACAAAGACAAGCGGACAATACTCATGTTAATTCCCCGATAATTAATGTAATGAACATGACAAACTAGCACAGCAAACGAAGAAGTCAAAATCCTTATTACTGAATTTTTTTGACACGTAGACCCAGCTTGTCATTTAGTGGACTATGTGGCCAAACTCTAATAGAGTGTGCCGTTGTGCCAAACTCTAATAGAGTATTCTGTTGTGCCAAACTCTAACAGAGTGCTCCATTATGCCAAACTTTACCAGAGTCAGCCGTTGTGCCAAACTCTAACAGAGTACGCCGTTGTGCCAAACTCTAACATAGTGCGCTGTTGGAGCTACTTTCTCCAAGTCTCATCAAATCACGCCAAAGTTACTGAACTTCTTCATTTGTGGTCCAAAGACCCTAACGGACTATAAATAGTTATGATTACGTGGTTTTTATGCTATATTTCTTGTGAAACGTGCACAAATAACTGTCTCCACGACCTACGCTTTTCTCGTATAGGGAAACCACGTGTCAAGCAGGTAGTAAGTTTTGCACCCACTAATCATAATATGGGATATTATTTGTTCAAATATGCATGCACAAGAGTAAATATAGTACATATTGCTCGTTTATATGCACGCACCCCTATAACCATTCCTAAGTGCTATAAATATAGGATCAGTACATCCTTCTTATAGAGAGAGAGACAGATAGATAGAAGTTTTTTGGTGCCAGTGTTGTCTGAGTTTTCTTGCCTTCGAGTTCTCAAGTATTCATGTGTGCATCTCTTCTTTTGTGTCATGTAGTCTGAGAAGTAAATTAATCGATCGCAAATCAGATCTCTATAGCTATACTTCACCAGAATTATTGTACTTTTTGTTTATGGCAAACAAAATGGTTAGGGGGTATAAAACACTAAGAAAAATTATATGTAAGGATAGGTAAGAAGTAGAGGATGAGGGTAGTGAATGTGTTGGGGGGATTACCTACTGTTTTGAAGGTGGGACATAATGTAGAAGTTATCCAATTCCAGCAGCCCTACACAAAATGATCTTAGAGAGCTATTGGAAGGTCAAAATAGAATAAAATGATTGAAAATGAAGTGTGGGGCTATAGGAGGTAAGGTAGGAGTATTGTGGCATAATTTTAGGGGATTTGGAGTGGTGAAGAGTTGGTTTTTGCAACTTACTAAAGAGTCGGAGGACTGGTTCAGGCGACAAGAATAGGCTATGTTTGTAGGCAGTGGACATACTTATGTATGCATGGTTTGGGTCCATTAGGAACTTTGTTTAGGTCCCTGGGCACTTGAGTAGGGTTGGACCAATTTTGGGTTCATTTGGAGTTTATTTAGTTGGGTTAAACTAACTTAGACTAACTTCTACTAGTCCAAGCTCATCATGGCTGGATTTATATAAGTTGTGGTGTACCTAAACCAGTCCAAAGGTCATGACACACATCGAATTAGCTAAGGATATGATCCCCTTATATATATATATATATATATATATATATATATATATATATATATATAAGGTCTTATTACATAGTTTATACTAGCTACTAAAACATGCGAACATACAATATTCTAACTAGTAATATAAATTTATTTCTAACACAAATATCTAAAATTTGAGAATGAGGGTTTATAATCTACCAAACTTATAAGAATTTGGTCCTCGAAATTAAAATAAGCATGGTACGAAAGGATAAGAGAATTCCCTACGAAAGGATGATAAATGACTTGTCATACCGAGTCCTCGATATTATAATTAAGGCACGATCTAAGGGTAAAGAATTTAAAGCGGGGAGGAGAAACTAAGTATGCAAGGCCACATCTTAATTCTTGAAAGATGGGAGATACAACTACAAATGGAATCCTAGTTTGACGACATGTTCTAAGAGCAGGGGTTCACTTAGTCTACCCAACTTATAATAGTTAAGTTGGCAATAAAAAAGCTAGCCATAATCCTATTTGCAAGGCTTCTAAGAAAATAATCTTTTTTTAGGAAAATATACGAGAATATTATATACTTCTGACTGTAATCACAGACCTTCAGAGGAGATGTAGGTACTAACATGGGATATTTGGGTCAATCACTCTATAAGAGAAATAACTACAATTTCAACTCTACTCCTATATAAGTCATATCTTCAATAAGATAGTTGAAAATAACATTATCAAATATAACTAGGACATGAAGGTACAGAGGGATACGATCCTCCCATTGCATGGTCGACAGAGTGACAAGGTCAAATGAATTATGAAAAGGTGAATTTACAAACTAAGATAAGCAGAATGATATTAAATTCAAGAAGTATTTTCCTAGGATTAGAATTGAAGGTTAGGCACGATTAACTAGATATCTGGGGATTTAAATCATAATAATTAGATCAAGAAAATTATAATAGAACATATACCTACGATGATATAGAAATTAAATACAAGGAGATATTTTGATCAATGAGTTGCTTTCAAATTTATGGCACGATTAGGAAAGGAACAAGTACTCTACCACATCAACTAATTAAAATAATTTTTTCACAACCACATCACAAGAGTGTAATTACAAAATAATACAAGTAATAATAATATAAATGATAGTTGTATAGTCATTTGCGAATTACATATCAGATAACTAGAATAATCCTAGATTTCAGATAATCAAAGAGATAAAAGGAGTTGCACTCCTACCCTATACTAGTATATAGTCTAATTATTCGGGTTTCCTAGGATAACATCTGATTCAAAAAGAAAATAGGACTAACTAAATTAAGCTAGAACGTATCCTATATCACTTTATGATTCCTATATCCTAACTCCAACCAGTTCACTCACTCCTAGGGTCTGGTTTCTTTAAGTGTCACTCTTATATTACCAAAAATATAAATTACCAAAGTTTCCAACCTTCCAAAGTTTATAACCAACCTTGGTTCTTGAAAATTTTCAGGATAGTCCTTAACTTCTTGCCTCTATTTATAATCACTTCATCACCACATCTTTCTTTCTTCGGTTCGTAACTCAATTTCTAGGTATAGTTTTAACGATCTATTTAAGGATACTCCACTTCCATTTTATTCTCATATTCCAATATTAAAATTTTATTCTTCTTCTCATCTTGAGTCATTTTACTGCTCGTTTGGTTCCTTAAAGTCTTTAATCATGATCGTAATCACGGATCTTAATTAATATATGGTACTACCAATTTATTCTTGCAATACCATGACTTGCGTAAGTATCGATTCCTAGCATTCTTATCATTCATCACGAAATTGTGTCATCTTTTTTTTCCAACCTAACCTTCTCTTCTTTATTCGAATATCAAACTCTATGGTCAAATTTATCATTATCCATCTCGCTTAAGTCATACACTCCCTGCAATCATGATTATATCATCATAGATAGTCTATGATATCGTCTCAATTTATCTTATGACACTTCTTAATTTTTATCTTTCGACAAATGCAACTTCTCTGCTATTTTATCCTTGTACCTCTTGAATTATTCTCCTTAAGCATAGTAATCCTACTAGTATTTCTTCCTCTATATAACCATTATGTATACCTTAATTCCAAATATAGCTGCTCTAGTTACTATCTCTTATGATTCCAAGCTAACCTGTGTCAGTCAATGGTTTATTATAGCTATAAATACTAGTCTACTTAAGCTAAGACATCTGACTCTAATCTCAAGACCTTATTAAGGACTACTCATTTAAGCTAGAAAAATCAAATTCAATCCTTAAACTCTATACTATATTATACTCCTATAAGTTATGCCATGAATCTCCTTATAAATGAATACTCGTATAAGATAGAAAAATTAAATTCAATCCTTAAACTCTATACTATACTATAATCCTATAAGTTATACCAAAAATCTACTCAACAGTACAACTAACACTTTACCCCTTTTCTAACCATAAACAAGCTATATAATTCTTACAAGTTTGTCTAACTATTCTTATGTCTAACTTAATAGGTAATAGTCAAGGCAAAGTTAAGCAGATACTTAAATCTAATACACCTAATATATATATTTATAATAGACAAACCTCAAATTGGTTTGATTGGTCGTTCAAATTCTAGTCTAACCTATTTTTGAAGGATCTGTCTTGATCAGATTTAAAATGGAAAGTCGATGGTTGTGCCCCTGGGGTGCTCGTCCACTCTTTAAAATATTCACTAGCATTATTGTCCACCCTTGCCTATCCTCTGCTTTCACGATATCTCATCCTTTTGATATTAAGATATATCCTTTTAGTGAAAGATCTTTTAACAAGGCTACAATCCTATTCCATAATACATTCCTAACTTAAGCACAGTGTCCCAATTTTATCCTTCAGGTGAGAGGGTATTCTCTCAAACTCGATACATCTATAAAATTTTTATTTTATATCCAGTCATAAATTTCTATCAAATAATTATATCTATAACGAGGCCCTCAAGTCATGATTCTTAAGTCTTCCATATGGCCGGTCATATATAATTTTGAGAGCTACAACTAGTCCCAACTGTATACATCCTCAAAGCATATACCTAGTTATTTTGGACATTCAAGAAAGCTATCTTACCTTCTAACAAACTTTACTAATTTGTAACCTCTAAACTAACTCTATCTACTCAAGTAAACACTAGGAGTTAGATCCATTGATTAAAGAAAATTTTCCAATTAGTGCTAAACCTTATATACAAATCCAAACTTGCCATCCTATTATAATCTTCTATCCGATAGAGGTGTCTATCATAACCATTACTTAAGTTAGAAAATCACTTCACAAATGTACAATCAATCTTGCTTTTATGCTACAACAAAATATTTATCTAGAAGGATCTTAGAGCACGATTGTTCATCTTCCCAAAACAGGAGAAGACGAGAAACAATAATAAGGATTTTTAAAAAGTCTGATTGAATTCAAATACGAGGTTCATGGATAATTTTAAAAATTAAAGAGTTTTCAATAACAATTATGGATTGAGATCCTAGCACTCTTATCTTAACGTAGGCTAGTTCGGAACAGTAACATAATAGAAACGATATACTCTGACCTGCATGGGCCACCAAATAAACTATGTCACATCCCAGTCCAAAAATACACGGAACCAAGTCACGTGGCAATGGCCAGCTAATACATTCTAGAATAGAATTCCCAATTTAATGGTTCCATCTAGACGTACTACGCTGTAAAATTATACAAATAAATATATCTATATCTCAGTCCATAGCGAAGTAATATAAGAATAAATAATATGTATCATGGTCTGCAGCCTACTAGTATATATGTCCGAATAGACTCAGAATAAGCAAAATGAGTCTATAAATACTAGGCTATAATAGCTGATAATAAGCCATAAGAAGATAATAGATGAACAGAGTAAGAACATAATATAATACCAAATAACAATACTTGTATACATGGAGATGCGCATCATCGTCTCTAGCATATCACAATATCAATAAACTCTACAATCTGGCAGGGAACCATGTGCTCAGAGAGACGTAAGAAAATACAAAAAGTATATGTTATAAAGTAAATATTTTATAATCAGGAGGGCAACCTATCCAGCTATGTGATTGTACTTTGAAGACAACTTTGGTGTGTATGGGTTAGTAAAGCCCTGTGTCTGGCATTTAGCGACAAATATGATGCCAGAAATATATGCTAGCATACCTCTCAGTCATTCCTAGCTCAGAGCTAGTGACCACTTCCAGATATATCCACTAGCATATAAGCCCATAATTGGGTAACTATAAAATCAGAATCATAAACTCCGTAGTTTCCTCTGAAGACTACAGCACACCAATTTGGCTATCCAATACCCATGCTAATTATCTTTCATGTCCAATGTCAATATACAAGACATGAATGTGATATGGATATCTGATAACTAGACATCACATAACTATAATGTAAGTCACTAATAACCAAAGAACTGTAATAACTATGCTAGGTACCATCACATGTGCTACTTGCACCGGTGGCTAGTCGAGTTCGTAAGTCCGTGTCCTAATATGAACTCACACTGTGACATGTAATGATATGTGTGTAGGTCTTAGGACATACAATGATAGATCAACAAATTTAGGTACGTCCACTAGACCTTAGGTCAATATACACGATCAAACATCGATGCCTTTGTCGGATACACCCGAATCATTCTCACACACACACACACACTATATATATATATATATATATATATATATATATATATATATATAATTAGAAAAGAAGCAATAAAGAATGCAATAGAAGGTTAAACAATATAACAAGGCAATGTACAATTGCCTGGATCTCCAAAATGAGTATGTAGCAATCCCAGTCCCATCCGAAGTCAACCCGTCTGGAATGACTATATTATATATGTAATAATATCATTAGTTATTCTAGAGTTGTTACATATATGCAACATTATTAACCTTATACACTTAAGCTAGAATATGTCAATAAGGCTTTAGCATAACTAAGAGAACTAGTTCTAGTACATAAGCCAAATTGGTTTACCTAAAGATTTATCCAAACCCTAAATTATCTTGGTTCCTATTCTATGGTTACACATATTTCTAAAATTAAGCATACTAAGTTTTAGTCTCTAACAATGAGCATTAAGACTTCATAAGGGAATTATACTAGCAAGTGTCAAATAAGGTACGCTAAATTCTAGGTTGTTGTCCCGGATCACCAACTTACTAAGATTATAACATCATGTTTGAACCATTTCTAGACCTTCCTAACACATAGATATATCACAAATAAGGTTAACTAAGATTGTTCCAACTACTAGTCAAGTTTGGCTACAAGTACCTTAGTGATTGACAACATATGTAACTTGCTAGTTTGGATAGTACCAACCCTAGGTGATCATTCCTATAGTCTTTTAACTCTATGAACACCATTCTAAAATCTTTTATTACATCACCTATAAATCAATTTCAGAATATATTATGTTTCTAAAGTTCATTAAAACCAAACTATGGTTTTTAGTCTCTAACTAGCATGACATATGTGCTGAAATTAAAGCTATCATAACCTAATATTGGATAGTAATTATCATGCAAATATATACTTGTTCAGCACATAATAGGGTGTATATAATGTGGTTCTAATTTGATTTTATTTCGAGAAAATATCATATATAAAATAATAGCAATTTTTATGACATGTCGTATAATTTCAGTTCTGGAATTTAATTAACAATGTCAAGAAAATCTATCTTAACCCATATTTCACATAGAATTAACATAAAGTAATTATATGAAATGATAGAGGGTTAATTTAGGGATGTTATTGTGAAGGTTTCATACAAAAATATGAAAATGCTACACATAAAATGATAGCTACAAAAATATGTGTTAGTTCTAAAATTTACTTTCCGTGTCGATGTTTATAGTAGGTTAGCTTAGTTCTACACCATTTTTACTAAGATTTCTACCTAAGGGAGGGAAGTATCAAGATATTCCTTATGTCATTTGTCATAAAATTAACAATAACGGAGGTACTTACCTATTTACAAAATGCGCTTGTCGCCAAAAATTTTCTGTGCACCCCATGGATAATATTCTTTACTGAAGAAAAAAAAGGACAAAAAATATAGCAAATCATAAACGTACATGACGGGAATTGATAGAGGTATGCAATAAAAAAGATTTAGAAGAATTTTACATAGCGGTTTAGGGTGTGTGCCTCGTTCTTTGCACTATTCATCCTGTTGGCACCTATTCTGGACACTTTGTCGTGTGACAACGATTAGGTGGTATAGAACACTAAGAAAAATTATGAAAAAACTATTTTAGTATAGGTATGAGGTATAGGAAGAGGGTAGTAAAAGATTTAAGAGATTACCTATTGTTTTAAAGGTGGAACACGCTATGGAAGTCGTCCAATTCCAGTAGCACTATACGGAATATTCTGCAGCCATTGCTAAGATTGGAGAGCTATTGGGAGGTGAAAAATGAATAAAATTATTAAAAATAAAGTGTGGAACTGTAGGGGGTGAGGTAGGAGTGTTGTGGCAGAATTTTAGGAGATTTGGAGTGGTGGAGAGTTAGTTTTAGCAACTTACAAGTGAGTAGAGGGCTAGTTTAGGCGGCCAGAATTGGATTTGTTTGTAGGCTTTGTACACACCAATGTGTCCTTGGTTTGGGTCCATTAGGGACTTGGTTTGGTTCCCTAGGAACTTTAGTAGAGTTGGACCAAGTTTGGGTTCATTTGGAGTTGATTTGGTTGGGTTTAACTAACCTAGACTAGATATTATTCCATGTTAACCCTGGCTGAATTTATATGAGTTGTGGTGTACCTAAACTAGTCCAAAGGCCATGACACACATTCAATTATCTAAGGAAATAAATCCTTACGTATAGTACTACATATTTATATATATATATAAGGTATTATTAAATAGTTTATACTAGCTAGTCAAATATGCGAACATACAATATTCCAACTAGTAAAAAAATTTATTTCTAACACAAATATCAAAATTTTTGGAAAAGATGATTTACACAGAGTTACGCAAAGAAATTGAATAACACAATGGATAAAAATATATTTTTTACTGATAATGTATATTAATTACATGGGTTTGAGTACAAGTAAAGGGTTACCGCGTGGGCTTACAATATGAACACAAAATAAGATAGTGGTTCCATACATCATATCTCTTTACTAAAAATAAAAGATATAAACACCTTCTGAGATAGCATCGACCACGATAAGAAGCTTCAAAATTATGCACACGAGCTTCTAGAGTTATGTACACGAACACTGGTTGATGGAGAGAATGAGATGGTTCTCAGCTCCTCACAATGTCTCCTTGGCTCGTAGAATTTATGAAGACATGGGTCAGCACATTTGAAATATACTCGTGATGTCAATTTAACCCAACTCATTAAATCGACATGGTATTCATGTTAGTATACTATATTATTATGTGATCTTTCTATCTTGTCTTAATTCAATTTAAGATCATATGATAGGAATGAAACAATATAATAAAGTGTGTCACTAAATGGTGACCCTTACCCACGACCGACATATCCAACCTGCATAATTCTTACCATGTTCTTTCCTGTGGGCTAGACATCGTTAGGATGATAGTTCAAATATATGAGGGTCACGGCCACCACAAGCCATCCTAGACTATAGCTTGGTTAGACGACAATCCTTTCAATATTGTTTGCCATAAACAAAAGTTTACACGAAACTTTTTATTATAAATTGTTAAAAGATAAGAGTACAATAGATCTTAAACAACAATCTAAGTATAATTATTCAAAGAAATTATAGTTGTAGATATCTGATCTGCAGTTGATTACTTTACTCTTTGGACCATACGACGGTGATAAAAAAAAGTGGGAATGTTATCAACAACATAGAGAATTGAACAACGAAAAAGTTTCGACAACAATGACACAATATGTTCAGTATCTCTCCTTCTATTCTTGAGTGACCCAAAAAAAGAAGCCATCTGAGAAAGCAATGATCCCATATTTATAATATTTTAACACTTGGAATGGTTACTGAAGAGTACGCGTATGAACAAGCAATATACATGGTGTTTGCTGCCTTACGCGTATATCTTAAGGGTATGCAACCCAAGTTATAGATAATAGGTGCACAAATCATTGACCGCTCGACACGTGGCTTCCTATGAGAGGAAGGCTTAGGCAATGAGAGAAATTACTTATACATATCCATAAAGTATAACCGCTCACTGTCTGTTATTAATACAGGCGTAATATTTGAAAGCAGTAGTTGTGTTGGCATATATTTGAAGAAATAACCAAACTGGCGTAAACCAGAGAGGAGAACCATGTAGGCGTGCTCAGGTCGAGTACCAATGTTCCCGTACTCAGTGAGTTGTAGCACCATTGGCGTACTATTACTAGAGTATCCAAGTTGGTATTCAAAAGAGATAACATCAATGGCGTACTCAGTTCGAAGTAGTACTATTGGCGTATTATAGCAAAGTGGCATTGGTAGCATACTTGGACTGAGGTAGCAATCTTGGTCTCAAAATGACAACCTGGGTCGGCGTGCTTGAAATACTCTATATTTAGGCAGCTTTGATGTGGCAACATTGACATACTCTGATGACGTAGCAGCCTTAGCGTATTATTAAGAAGTAAGAACCTTGGTGTATTGAGGGGAAGTAAGAACCTTTGTGTACTAAGACCAAACCAAAAGGTCGACGTATAGAAAATAAAGTAGCAACTTTGCTCGGTCGCTAAACAATAACATGGGTCGACGTGCCAAAGATCTTCTACATTATGTAACTCCCCTAATTTTCTAGGATTTTTTTATAAAAATATAAATAATAGTACGTATACTGACAACGTACCAATAATTAGTAATAATAATAATAATAATAATAATAATTGAAATAAAATAAAATAACTATTTTTATAGAAATAATAGTAATGATAATAACCATAAGGGTGTATTTTGTAATGTCACCCTCACTTTTCCAAATAAGGATAGTTTAGTAATTTGGCCTATTTATTTACCTTTAGAAATATTACTATTTTAGTGTACAATAAATAATTATTTGATGTCTGTAATAGTTATTTATTTATTAGAGTATTACATATTTATTTAAAGATTTTAGTATTTGTTTCTATAGTGGGCCATCCTATTATTTTAGACTTGACAAAGGTAAACCAAATTTAGACTTGTCATGACAACTAGTCAGCCCAACTTAAACCCAAGCCCATTAGTCCTTCTCACTTATTAATTAGGGAGAATTAGGCTAATTAGAATTAATTAGAGACTTTCCATTATTGCCCAACCTTAATTATATTCATAATTGGATGGAGAGGGGTTTCTTAGGCATTAGACATTACCTGGGAAAGGGAGAGGGGGCCGGCTGCAATAAGAGAGGATCCATTTCTCTCTCTTCTTTGATTTGTATTCATTTTTTCTCAAATTCTAGATCCCCAAATTTCCCATCTTTCCCTACATTGAAATTCCACTAAATTTATCTCCATTTCTCTCTCATTTCATCCCTCAAGGAGCATTTGGAGCTTGATGAAACAATGAGTACAAGAAAGAAAAACTTTGGTGGAGAAATCATGTCCAGATTATGTTCCTTGTATTTTCATTGTGAATCCATCTCCAAATTGGTAAATTTTAATTTTTCTCTCTTTGTAGTTTCTAAAACATGCATTTGACCACTAGGAATCACCCCATGGCATATGGCTACCCTTATAAACAAATCCTAGTCGTTTTGGTAATGTATCATGGTCTCTACATAGGTTTTTATATATATTTTATGGGAATTACGTGGTGGACACACCAAGTGTGTGTCACAACACCAATTTAGTCAATTTAGACTTAGATCGGGGTTGGTGTCCTAGATGCATGTCCATAATTGGACACGATTAGGCCGTATCGCGATACAGTGTCATACGAGTCTCTATTTTGAATGATTTTGTGAAATTCTTTATAATTCTTGTTGAAATTAGTTCTAATAAAAATTCTTATATGTAGTTGATGTGTAGGATTGTTTCTATAAGAAATTGGGTTTTTGGTTTCAACTTGAGAGTGTATCATAAATATTATATGTATTGCCTATTTGGTATTTGAATTATTGTTATATATATATATATATATATATATATATATATATATATATATATATATATGACTTGGTATTTTTAGATAGTGTTGACTAAGGGAGATGAGGACTTTAGTGTGTGTACAGTATATATATTTTGTTGCAGTCGGGTAGGGGTCTGAACTCAGTTTTATCTTTCACATGGTGTGTGAGAAGTCGTACAGGTAGTAGCAGTAACTGTAGTTTATGTGCTATCTGTATGGGAGTGCACATTGTGCATTGGGAGAGTATTTTAAACTATACATATGTGAGGTTTACTTCGGGGGGATAATTGACAGTATAATAGCCTGTACCATGGTTGGTGTTGGAGGGGTCGGGCAGTCCAAATTAGGACTGATTTAGTCTCAGTTTTGTGGTATCCTGAAGTTGGAAAAATGATAAGCAGTGAGGTAGGAGTCGAGTTCAGCTCAGAAAAAGGGGGAGACTTTTAGTGAGTTATGTAGATAAGTAAAGTTGTTTAGATGGGGGAAACAATGTGTAGACTGTGAAGGTGTGTTTGCAGTAGATACACGTATGATTGTGGGTGTATTGTGATACACAGATGGTTGTCACTGTCAGTGGGGGATTTAGGTGTCGACTTGAGGGCAGATACACTGCAGTATCAGTGCAGCGAGAACTAGTGTGTGTGCAAGGTTATTTTGTGATCAGGAAGGAGCAGTAAAGAAGTAGCAATAACAAGACATTGATGTTGTGTTTTTAGCTTCTATAGAGTTATGGACAAGGAAATTTTATACATCTAAAGTAGTGGATCGAATGATATTAATTTAGTTAGTGTATCAATCGTTAATGTGGGTAATAGTTGTATTTATTGTATTAGTTAATAGCAATTACAGTAGGTAACTCTAGGGATATTTAGTTACGCCGGGTTAACAAGTATCGGGTCAGTGTGTCTCAGCTATTAGGAGAATGGGTGGTTTTAGTACAATATCGTACAGCATACCTAGAAAGTCTGAACAACATATCAATTATAGTAACATATAGTAGAGTATCCGTAGGAGCTTATGTCAGTTAGAAGTTGTATAGGGAGTTGTTTAGTGGTGTAGTACTGAGTATGTTAGTATTGTCAGTGTACCAGTTTATACAGGTCAGTTAGTATATATATTTAGGATTCATGTAAGTATCATAGAGTGCTAAGTTGTGAGTTGTCAATTAAGCAAATTAGAACGATAGTTAGTATTGTAGATATTAATGTAAGTTAATATATAGGGTTAAGGTAGTTATTAATATTAACTTTGTGACCTAGGAAATAACCTGGGATAGCTAAGTTTAGTCAGTTTTTGTCAATTCCTAATCAATAAAGACAAATCAATTTAGGAAGGATCTAGTTTGGCCTAGAAGAGCACGTCTAATTTATTTTAGCTTATTTCCCTCGTTTATCATCAATTAACTTGATATTCATCTTTGGTGTGTGTGACATAAGCTCGGACATCGAGTGACATCTTTTGTTCTAGACCAGAGGTGAGCATATCTCCAGTGGTTTCCTTATTTGATCGTTTCTATGATATTTGCTTTTAGTATTACATTAATTGATTCCTGACACAATGTTATACACAGATTGGTACACCTTGTATTCTCGTCATGAGATAATCGTATTCGTGATCACCTACTTCGTGATTATATGTCAATTATACCATGATCAGTATGCACGATATTATAGATTGTGTATAGTAATTGGCTCACCGTTATCCACGGTTGACTTGATAGGAAAAATTGTTATTGGACTCACTGTTATCCAAAATTGGACAAACCATTGAGTTTTTATTGTCGTTTAGGATTTGTTTACCTATAATTTGTCCAATTAATAGATTTTATCCCTGACACGCATTTTGGTGCAAGGTAGGCCCCATGTGGACACCGCTTTGACCAAAAATTACTGTTTTGCCTATGCATCCAAATTGGGCGAAAGGGTAGAGTTTTATGAGTATCTCGCTGATTATGGAGATGTTGGTAATATTTATTTTACCATCTAGAGACGTTCATTCGGAGCCTATAGTTTCTGATCCCTTATGCTTGACAAAAGGACGCCTATATTACAAAGTTTGCTTAGCAGGCAAGTATACCTTGCCATAGTATTATTTTGTTACATTCAATTGCTGTATATTTATTTTTTGTTGTTTATTTCTATTTATTTTTCTATATATAACTGAGCGTCAAAGAATAACTTGGGTGCAACGATGGTTGCGTCATATTTTATCACTTATTTAATATTTTGCATGACGACCTAGTATTACAAGACTGCCCCATGATATTGAGGCATTCTTATATTTCTTTAGCCGTAACATATTTTTTTCATAAGTGTGACTCTCATGTAGGATACAGACTTGTATGATAGGCTGGCCACATGTACGTTTGGGACGTGCGACAGATAGGAAATAACTGCTAATAGAAATATATGCTAGAAGACTTGGCAGTTATTAGAGATATCACTGTGGCATGGATATGACATAGATAGAGCATGGGGTGGGAAGAACAATAAGTAGGCATATGGGCGCCTTTATAGTTTCCCTTTTGTAACTCGTATGCTCCGTCAAAGATGCGTAGTCAGATGACCCGTATGTTATATTATTTACAGGCAACCTTTGACGATCGAAAGACGTTATCCTTTTTAGGCCATTGATTCTCCGAGAGAGTTATGCTAATCCCAAGTTTAGCCAGATAACCCAAGCGTTGGAAATTTGTTCTCAAAAGTGCATTTCACATAGACGTTTAGGCGACCCTTTGGATATTTTTTTTCCAGTACTTTATTTGCATACTTTTATGTATCTTGTTACGTCCCTCTGAGGACCTGGTCCCTTTTCAGGTATAGACGAGCAGGATTATCGGTAGGAGTATAGACCCAGTCCTGATGTACAATTCTCTATTGAGGAGGTCTTACCTTCTGAGTACCAATGAATACTTCATTGTTGATGGATCCTTAGCTGCTATTTCTTTGATGACTTTTATTTCATATTGGGGTTTTGATCTCCTGGATCATTTTAGTTTTTGATCTAGTCGATAGGTAATGGATTTGTCTCCACCCGACTATTATTCTTTTGATACTTCGTACTTGAGACATTTAGCTATTTAGTTTGATATTCCTTTACTTGTGCTTGTGGATGAGATATAGATGCCTGTGACTTGTGTTAACAATATATGAACCACTTGTGAATTAATATTCATATTATAGCGTACGTATGTATTATAATTTTTTAATATATTGGAGTTGTCATATACATACGACTGGCATGCTACGTATTCCTAGTCCTACGTATTATGGTACTGGGGCATGACATATTTTTTGTGGTGGCCCATGCAGGTCGCGAGTATATTGTCTCGGTTACGTTAATGTATCGAGCAAGCCTACAAATAGGATTAGAAAATAGGATCTCATCCAAACTTGACTATAACTTACATTCCTTCCAACATGTCCTATCTAAATGTTTGCATCCTGCTTGATTTATGTACTCTTTCTAATTTTTTGTCCATCTGTTGCAGAGAGAAGAATATGCATAGTAGACGTACCGCAACCATGGATGACATGTCTCCAAGTGTTAACGACCAATCACCAGTAGAGGCCTCAATGACTCCTTGACTTCTAAGACCATGTGAACTGACTAACAATCTGGTTCCACCAGCTCCTTCTACGGCGCCTAATAGGACTTTTTCAGCTTTACCAGCACCGTCGGACGGCCAAGCACAGTTATTCCAATTCTTCCAGATGATGATAAAGGGACAGAGATAGCAGGTCGCCGTCCTGTCTTACGATGTTACGACCCGCACCCGGGGTAAGGGTACTAGTCGGAAACAACGCCCAGCCTACGCCGTAGAATCGGCGGTAGAACGCTGTCTAGAAAGTCTATCTAATATAATGAACCACCAAAAGATAGTGTACTCAATCACAGAACTAAGATAGAATGAACACGAATCAGATAAGAATAGAATAGTCACAATACAACTCATGAGTCTAAAATAATACATCATTGAGTCTGAAGAAAATTACAGAAATATGCTGGAGACAAATCCAGTACAAAAGAATACTACAAAACTATAAAGCTACAACTCCAGGGTCAACTGTCTCAGTTGGGATAAGTCCCACTTGAGCCAGGGTCTCAGAATCTAAACCCACAATATCCTGGGGTCCATAATAGGTAGGGTACTCCTCAGTGTCATCTGAAAAAATATATCCAGTCAGGAAAGGAGCAGAGTACAACCCTAACAGCAGTTCTCAAATAATGATAAAAACTATGTAACAGTAAATAGTTGTGGATAAATAAGATGCATAAATAGATACAAGAATGTATAGACAATAAGGAAATACTGGAAAGAAATACAATAATGAACAATATGCTGATGGAACAAGAATACTAATGACTAAGTGTGTGAGTACTAGCTTTAACATGTGATCGGCTTAGGAACTTGCACAAGAGTATGATGGCCTGGCTGATTATACGTGCGGTGTAAGATCAACACTCACAAGGAACAAGACATGCACAAGGAGGGTATGATCACATATCTACACTAAAATACTCCCCACCCCGACTGGTATAATAGATCCAACCACGGTACGTTATGGCACTAGATTCCCCAAGAAGATAGCTAGTCTCCCCGAGAATCGGTGTCTGTACATGTACAAGATAACCAATAAAATAATACTTGTACCATATACACCATATACCAAGGAATAACATCTCATGACGAGATCCGGATATACCAATCCGTGTAACCATAGTGTCAAGAGAACATGTATATCTACACTAGATACAACGAACATAGAGGATATCATAAATGAGAAACTATCAGAGAATGTACTCGCCTGAAGTCCAATGAACAGTCTCACAAATGTCTGACTCGGTGCCTCGAAGACCTAGACATGGAATACCACATTAATACAAGGTCCCGGAAAGAGAACAAGTCAAACTAGGCAATTTCTAGGTCAATAAGTCAATTCTAAGGTAAAAGTCAACTATGGTCAACTCTAAAGTCCACTAAAGTCAAACATGGTCAAACCCAAAGTCAACCTCACAAGACATCTATAAAATAATATAGAGATAAACTACAATAATTTAGGAATCAAATTAGATTCAAAAAGAACTCACACAAAGTATACTAATAATACAATTAATATATACCCTAAAATAATATATACAACCCAACATTTATATAAATAACATAATATATTATTACAATTATTATTCCTCACAAAACACAGATATATATACATATATATATATAAACAGAATATATAAAACAGTATATATATATATATATATATAAACCATTAATACAAAATGTACATATATATATTAATATACATATAAACTTATACCTTCAAATATTTAACAAATAACATATAATTTACATGGCTAGAAGCACACCTAAAATATTTACATTAATATCCAAATAATTACATAATAATTATAAATAATATAATTACACAATTAAACATATAAATATATTTTATAAAACATTTTATGTATAAATTATATTATTTAACAAGTAGTAACATATATATTTGCATGCAAGAAAGCAACATATTATATTGTACATTATATTAGCACACCCAAAATATAGATCTATGCTACAATAATTACTATAATAAATACACAAAATAAATATTTAATATCCATATATATATACTAATTATAAATGAAGAATTGAACCACAATTAATTAGATCTATGCAAAAATACACACAATTTGAGAGTATCTCACCGTATCCCACTAGATCTAGGATACGCATGCGACACGAGTCCAACACACAACCAAATGCACCCCGAAGGACACAAACAAATCACAAATAATATTTATGAACAAATCAAAGCGTCAAAAGTAGATCTATGTGTCCGTGTCAAAATACGACATGTTCAAAGCCCCGTGTCGGAGGAAAACCCCCAAATGACACGTATCACCAAATAGTTGGGATACGAACCACAAGTATCCCAATATAGATACGACACTAGCCTCAAACACAAATCTCATGTCCAATTGATCTATAGGATCAATTGACACACACAAAAAAATATAAATTCGGAATTCCAACAAAATTGACACAAAAAATACCATAACTTTCTCCATGGGTCTCCTATGAACACAAAACAAAGTCCTATGGGTACTACATACATATAGGTTGATTTTACATGATTAAATCTCAGATTTAGAAGCTATTTAAATGGAAAAATCTGAATTATACCTATTGGGAGATGGATTCCCAATGAAACCTCCAATTGAGATGAACTTGCTTCCAAATTGTAGATCCTTGCTCCTCTTTGTAGATCCTTGCTTCCTTCTTCTAGATCCTTGCTTTCTTCTTCTCTAATGGTGAATTGGAAAGAATTTGGAATGAATTTGGTAGGGAATTGGATTGGGAATGGAGAGAATTTGGTAGTGGGAGAATTCTAGATCTAGATTTGGAATGAGATGAGAGGAGAGAGAAATTTCCCTCCCTCATTAATAGGCCGGCCATAGCCCCTCCCCCAAGCAATTGTAAAATGTCCAATGTACCCCTTGGGGCCTCTCATGAAGAAATAATTAAGGAAGGAAGCTTCTAGTCTAATCATTTAATTAATTTAATCCATCTCCTTAACTATGGGCTTTCTAAATGGGCCAAGTCTAACTAGTTAATTCATGTTGGTCCATGGGTCCAAACTAAACTAGTTGGGTCCACTAAAATAAGTCTAAAATAATTAAATAACATCCAACAATAATTAAATAATACAACAAAAATTATTTACCATGCACAATATTTATTTAAATAGGAAATTACTAAAATACCCTTTTTCCTAAAATGTGGTAGTGACAAGTCTACCCTCCTTAAAATAATTTCGTCCTCGAAATTCAAAGACGAAAACTACCCCCAGAAAATCACAGAACAGAACTAAAGAATCACAACTAACTAATGAACAGAACATAACAATGAACAGAACATAACTAAAAATAACATACCTCAAGGTACAAACAAATATGGATAACGCTCTCGCATGTCATCCTCTCTCTCCCAGGTAGACTCCCCCGGAGAGTGATGCCTCCATGCGACGCGTACCAAAGGAATAGTCTGGTTCCTCAGCACCTTCTCTCTCCGATCCAGAATCCCAACTGGCTGCTCTGGATAGCTAAGAGTAGGGCCCACCTCTATCTCTGAGTGATCCAATACATGACTAGGATCTGCCACGTATCGTCTCAACTGCGACACATGAAACACGTTGTGCACTCCCTCCAATGCAGGTGGCAAGTCTAGTCTATAAGCAACTGCACCGACCCTCTCTAGAATAGTGAAAGGTCCAATGAATCGCGGACTAAGCTTTCCGCCTCCACCGAAGCGAATCGTGCCTCGTGTTGGAGAAATCCTCAGAAACACCAAACCACCCACCTAGAACAAAACACCACATTAAGAACTTATCTATAACAAACAACCAAGAACAAGCACACAAAATAAAATCTAAACTATACCTCAAACTCCAAGGGTCTCCGATGACTATCGGCCCAATTCCGTTGTCTGTCCTGCGCCACTCGAAGTCTGTCTCTGATCAACTGAACCTTCTCTGCTGCATCCACAACCATCTCTGGCCCAAGCAAAACTCTCTCTCCAACATCGTCCCAAGACAAAGGAGTACGACACCTCCGACCATATAGAGCTTCAAAAGGTGACATCTCTATACTGGCCTGGTAACTGTTGTTGTAAGCAAACTCTACCAAATGGAGATGGTCCTCCCAAGAACCTCCGAAATCTAGTACACAAGTGCACAACATATCCTCGAGAGTCTGAATAGTCCTCTCTGACTGCCCATCTGTCTGGGATGATATGCAGTACTGAACTTGAGCTGAGTGCCCAAACTCTCCTGCAAACTCCTCCAGAAATGAGAAGTGAAACGACTATCTCGATCTGAGACTATGCTGACGGGAACTCCATGTATCCTAATGATCTGCCTCACATACATCTCTGCCAGCTTCTCCGTAGACAAACCCACCTTGAAAGGCAAAAAGTGGGCCGACTTGGTCAACCTATCAACAATGACCCAAATCGCGTCTTTCCCTCCTGGAGATCGTGGTAGTCCGGACACAAAATCTATAGTAATGTGTTCCCACTTCCACTCTGGAATGGGTAATGGCTGAAGTAAACCTCCTGGCCTCTGCCTCTCGGCTTTCACCTGCTGGCACACTAAGCATCTGGATACAAACTGTGCCACTTCCCTCTTCATGCCATACCACCATACACTCTCTCGCATATCCCGATACATCTTGTTAGCACCTGGATGTATGGAATACTGAGAGCGATGCGCTTCCTGCAATACCTCCTCGCGCAACTCCCCACTAGGCACACACAATCTAACTCCATGCCTCAAGGATCCATCCTCTGCAATAGTGAAATCATCCTCCAATCCTGCTCTCACTTGAGCTCTGATACTCCTCAAAGATACATCATCATACTGTGCTGCCTTGATCCTGTCCATCAAATCTGAGTGTATCTGCAATCCCCACATCTGCATAGCACACCCAGGAACAATCACCTCAATGCCCAAGCTCTCCAAGTCCTCCAACAGATATCGATCCTGCGTCAAGAACATAGCTACCGGATACCTGCTCAAAGCATCGGCAACTACATTGGCCTTCCCAGGATGATATTGCAAAGAGATATCAAAATCCTTCATCAGTTCCAACCACCGATGCTGCCTCATGTTCAACTCCTTCTGCGTGAAAACGTACTTCAAGCTTTTGTGGTCTGTGAAGATCTCCACACGCTCTCCGTACAAATAATGTTTCCACAACTTCAGGGCGAATATGACAGCTGCCAACTCCAAATCATGGGTAGGATAGTTCTTTTCATGAGGACACAATTGCCTGGATGCATAGGCAATCACTTTCCCATGCTGCTGAAGAACATAACCTAAACCCTTTCCCGATGCATCACTATAAATAGTGAAACCTCCGGACCCTGATGGCAATGTCAAAATAGGAGCAGACGTCAACCTCTTTTTCAACTCCTCAAAAGCAGCCTGGCAATCTTCCGTCCAAACAAACTCCACATCCTTCCTTGTGAGTCTGGTCATCGGCTCGGCAATCCTCAAAAAATCTTGCACAAACTTTCTGTAGTAGCCTGCCAATCCCAAGAAACTCCTGATCTCTGCTACCGAACTCGGAGTCTTCCAAGATTCCACTGCTGAAATCTTCTTCGGATCCACTAAAATACCATCACCAGTCACAACATGCCCCAAGAATTCCACCTTGTCCAAGAAAAACTCACATTTGGACAACTTTCCATACAGCTTCTCCTTTCTCAGCACATCCAACACAATCCTCAAATGCTCCTCATGCTCCTCCGGTGTCCTCGAGTATATGAGTATGTCGTCGATGAACACCACCACGAACTTGTCAAGGTACTGGTGGAATACCTTGTTCATCAAGTTCATAAATACCGCCGGTGCATTAGTCAAACCAAACGGCATCACCATAAACTCGTACTGACCATACCGAGTTCTAAAAGCAGTCTTCGGTATGTCCTCCGGCTTCACCTTCACCTGATGGTAGCCTGATCTCAAATCTATCTTAGAAAATACCTTGGCACCACTCAACTGATCAAACAGATCATCAATCCGTGGCAAAGGATACTTATTCTTGATAGTGAGATTATTCAAAGCCCTGTAATCAATGCACATACGCACCGATCCATCCTTCTTCGGTACAAACAATACCGGGGCTCCCCATGGTGAAGAACTCGATCTGATAAACCCCTTATCCTGCAATTCGTCCACCTGCTTCTTCAACTCGACCAGCTCTCTGTTGTTTACTCTATAGACATGCTGCGAAATCGGTTCTGCACCTGGCACCAAGTCTATAGAAAATTCAACATCTCGATCTGGCGGCAATCCTGGCAATTCTTCAGGAAACACATCCAAAAATTTTGCTATCAACGGATGTGGCAACTCCTTGTCTTCCACCATAGCTCCACAAATAATGCCTTCTCCCTTCTCTGCAGCTCCTCTAGCAAACTCGAACTCTGGCTCTCCTGGCGAACCAAACAAAACTCTACCTCCTCTACAATCTATGCTAGCACGGTGCCTACTCAACCAATCCATCCCGAGTACAATGTCGTAGCTCGGAAGTGGCATTACAAGTAGACACGCACTCAACTCCCGGCCTCCCAGAGTAACTCTCCGATCTTTGCAAATATCATTAACCAGGATAATGCCTCCCCCGGTCATGATCTTGCAAGTCCTAAGCAAAGACTCAGCTACCAAACCATGCTTTAGAGCAAAAGAAACAGATACAAAACTATGGGAAGCACCACTATCAAACAAAGCTAAAGCTGGAATGGAATCAAGAAGAATAGAACCTGCGATGACATCTCCTGTGGGTTCCTCCTTTTCGACTGTCATAGCAAACGCTCGTCCCTGCCGAGCACCTCCCTGCTGCTGATGCTGGACAAAACGCTGCTGCTGTGTCGAAAGCGGTCCCCTCGGTTGTGCTGCAGGTGGTCTCGTCTGTGTCCTCAGAGCTGGAGCTGCTCCTTGAACTGCACGACGAGGACACTCCCTCAATTGATGCCCTTCAGTACCACAATACAAACAAACTCCTAGCCTCTTTCTGCAAACTTCCCAGATGTGGCCGGGCTTCTTGTAGAAGTTGTATAGAGCTTGCTGTAACTGCCTCTGCTGCTGAGGTGCCTGGTGAAAAGGCGCTCTAGCTGGAGTCTGGTTCTGCTGTGGCTGCTGGAAAGGTCTGGACTGGAAATAAGGATGTTTGGCAGATACTGTACTGTCGTTGGCCCCCAGAAAAGAATTACGGTCTCTCTTGGTCTTCAAACCCAGATCCCACTCAACCTTGCGTGCCTCCGCAAGTATCTCCGAGTATGTCTCATAAAAAGACGGAATGAGGATCAATATGGCACATGATGTAAGACATCAAGGAAAGGACAGTTTAAGAGATCAAGTATCAATATCAAAGGAGAATAGTTGAATCAAAAGAATTTTCCTAGATGTGATTGAGTATCTCAGCCTATATCCTATATCATATTGCAGGCTCGCAGTAGTACAACTAAGTTGTCGCACTACCACGACATCACATACTTGTGAAGCTAGATCTGCATGGGCCACCACCAAAAACGTGTCACGACCCGCACCCGGGGTAAGGGTACTAGTCGGAAACAACGCCCAGCCTACGCCGCAGAATCGGCGGTAGAACGCTGTCTAGAAAGTCTATCTAATATAATGAACCACCAAAAGATAGTGTACTCAATCACAGAACTAAGATAGAATGAACACGAATCAGATAAGAATAGAATAGTCATAATACAACTCATGAGTCTAAAATAATACATCAATGAGTCTGAAGAAAATTACAGAAATATGCTGGAGACAAATCCAGTACAAAAGAATACTACAAAACTATAAAGCTACAACTCCAGGGTCAACTGTCTCAGTTGGGATAAGTCCCACTTGAGCCAGGGTCTCAGAATCTAAACCCACAACATCCTGGGGTCCATCATAGGTAGGGTACTCCTCAGTGTCATCTGAAAAAATATATCCAGTCAGGAAAGGAGCAGAGTACAACCCTAACAGCAGTTCTCAAATAAAGATAAAAACTATGTAACAGTAAATAGTTGTGGATAAACAAGATGCATAAATAGATACAAGAATGTATAGACAATAAGGAAATACTGGAAAGAAATACAACAATGAACAATATGCGGATGGAACAAGAATACTAATGACTAAGTGTGTGAGTACTAGCTTTAACATGTGATCGGCTTAGGAACTTGCACAAGAGTATGATGGCCTGGCTGATTATACGTGCGGTGTATGATCAACACTCACAAGGAACAAGACATGCACAAGGAGGGTATGATCACATATCTACACTAAAATACTCTCCACCACGACTGGTGTAATAGATCCAACCACGGTACGTTATGGCACTAGATTCCCCAAGAAGATAGCTAGTCTCCCCGAGAATCGGTGTCTGTACATGTACAAGATAACCAATGAAACAATACTTGCACCATATACACCATATACCAAGGAATAACATCTCATGACGAGATCCGGATATACCAATCCGTGTAACCATAGTGTCAAGAGAACATGTATATCTACACTAGATACAACGAACATAGAGGATATCATAAATGAGAAACTATCAGAGAATGTACTCGCCTGAAGTCCAATGAACAGTCTCACAAATGTATGACTCGGTGCCTCGAAGACCTAGACATAGAATACCACATTAATACAAGGTCCCGGAAAGAGAACAAGTCAAACTAGGCAATTTCTAGGTCAATAAGTCAATTCTAAGGAAAAGTCAACTATGGTCAACTCTAAAGTCCACTAAAGTCAAACATGGTCAAACCCAAAGTCAACCTCACAAGACATCTATAAAATAATATAGAGATAAACTATAATAATTTAGGAATCAAATTAGATTCAAAAAGAACTCACACAAAGTATACTAATAATACAATTAATATATACCCTAAAATAATATATACAACCTAACATTTATATAAATAACATAATATATTATTACAATTATTATTCCTCACAAAACACATATATATATACATATATATATATAAACAGAATATATAAAACAGTATATATATATATATATATATAAACCATTAATACAAAATGTACATATATATATTAATATACATATAAACTTATACCTTCAAATATTTAACAAAGAACATATAATTTACATGGCTAGAAGCACACCTAAAATATTTACATTAATATCCAAATAATTACATAATAATTATAAATAATATAATTACACAATTAAACATACAAATATATTTTATAAAATATTTTAGGTATAAATTATATTATTTAACAAGTAGTAACATATATATTTGCATGCAAGAAAGCTACATATTATATTGTACATTATATTAGCACACCCAAAATATAGATCTATGCTACAATAATTACTATAATAAATACACAAAATAAATATTTAATATCCATATATATATACTAATTATAAATGAAGAATTGAACCACAATTAATTAGATCTATGCAAAAATACACACAATTTGAGAGTATCTCACCGTATCCCACTAGATCTAGGATACGCATGCGACACGAGTCCAACACACAATCAAATGCACCCCGAAGGACACAAACAAATCATAAATAATATTTATGAACAAATCAAAGCGTCAAAAGTAGATCTATGTGTCCGTGTCAAAATACGACATGTTCAAAGCCCCGTGTCGGAGGAAAACCCCCAAATGACACGTATCACCAAATAGTTGGGATACGAACCACAAGTATCCCAATATGGATACAACACTAGCCTCAAACACAAATCTCATGTCCAATTGATCTATAGGATCAATTGACACACAAAAAAAAATATAAATTCGGAATTCCAACAAAATTGACACAAAAAGCACCATAACTTTCTCCATGGGTCTCCTATGAACACAAAACAAAGTCCTATGGGTACTACATACATATAGGTTGATTTTATATGATTAAATCTCAGATTTAGAAGCTATTTAAATGGAAAAATCTGAATTATACCTATTGGGAGATGGATTCCCAATGAAACCTCCAATTGAGATGAACTTGCTTCCAAATTGTAGATCCTTGCTCCTCTTTGTAGATCCTTGCTTCCTTCTTCTAGATCCTTGCTTTCTTCTTCTCTAATGGTGAATTGAAAAGAATTTGGAATAAATTTGGTAGAGAATTGGATTGGGAATGGAGGGAATTTGGTAGTGGGAGAATTCTAGATCTAGATTTGGAATGAGATGAGAGGAGAGAGAAATTTCCCTCCCTCATTAATAGGCCGGCCATAGCCCCTCCCCCAAGCAATTGTAAAATGTCCAATGTACCCCTTGGGGCCTCTCATGAAGAAATAATTAAGGAAGGAAGCTTCTAGTCTAATCATTTAATTAATTTAATCCATCTCCTTAACTACGGGCTTTCTAAACGGGCCAAGTCTAACTAGTTAATTCATGTTGGTCCATGGGTCCAAACTAAACTAGTTGGGTCCACTAAAATAAGTCCAAAATAATTAAATAACATCCAACAACAATTAAATAATACAACAAAAATTATTTACCATGCACAATATTTATTTAAATAGGAAATTACTAAAATACCCTTTTTCCTAAAATGTGGTAGTGACATACGAGCAGAGGCAGTAAATGGCATAGCAGAGGCGGGAAACCTCTGAAATAAGACAAGGATTCCAGGCAGCACTTAAGAGGTTGGCTCCACCAGCTCAAGCATAAGTTCCAATACCATAAGTGCGTGTTGGTTCAATAAAGGATTTTAGACAGATTGGTCCTAAGCCGTATAAAAGAAATGAGAGCCCAAAGGAGACCACAACCTGGATAACCAACACCAAGAAGCTATTAGAGGAGTCACAACTGCCTATGAATTTATGGATGAAAGGCTTATTGACCCAACTAGAAGGAAATAATCATCACTTATGGGAATCAATAGAGCGTCAATTAGGTATAAGTCAGACTTGGGAGTAGTTCTTGTAGTACTTTGAGAAGATATGCTTTTCGGCCACCGTGAAGGATGTATTGTACAATCAGTTTCTCCATCTAGAGTAGGGAAATAAGATGGTCGATGAGTACGATATGGAGTTCAGCCACCTCAGCAGATATGGCACCGTTCTGATACCCAATGACTTAGAGAAAGCTAAGAGATTTCATCACCGGCTGAATCAAGAGATCTATCACTATACCACATCGCAGTCCTGGATCTCTTATGCCGAGTGATTTACAGAGGCCAGGATCCAGGAGGCCATTATCAATGGGAAAGGGAATCAACAGAGAATTCAGGAAGGACCAGCAGAGATAAAACAACGAGGGTCCATCATACGCCCTTTGGCACATTAAAATCTACAGCAATAGCAGAGAGACGGACCATACTAGATTCAGAAGAAATCCTACTAAAGTTACTGCGGGAAGCGCGAACATATTATGAGGGATTGGCAACTTCAGTTAGGTCAGTATATGAGATATGGTTCTGGGCAGCATATAACTAGAAACTGTCTAGTGCAGCAGGCCTTGGCGCTTTCTCAGCTAGCAAAGAGGCCAACACTACCAGCACCAAAGCCAGTTCAGTAGATAACAAGGCTAGGAGCACCAGAACTAAGAGAACCTCGACCTCCAGCAGGCAGAGGATTCCAGAGGGGACTACCGCTACCTACTCGGGAAGACCAGTTCACGAGGGCCAAGTCACAGGGACTACCTCAAGGGACTTGACAGGCTTTTGCTATAGAGATAGGTGATGTAGAGCTCGAGATTGATGTTATAGCAGGTATTACCCTTGTTTCTTCTTTTCTTGCTTTGACATTGTTTGATACGGGAGCCACACACTCGTTCATATCTTCTAGTTTTTTTGCCAGGCACAATATTGCCCCTTTACCTTTGCCTAGTTGTGTTAGAATTCTCGCTGGAGGAGGAGTTGTACCTGTTATCTGCGTCTATAGATTTTGCCCTGTAGTAATTCACGATAGAGAGATGAAGGCTCGACTCTTAGTCTTTTCCTTACCAAACTTTGATGTTGTCCTTGGGATGGACTGGCTAAGCATGTACCACGCTTTCTTCGATTGCTACGGAGGAAGCATTCTCTTTAAGGTACCAAGTCAGCTAGAGCTCGACTTTGTATGAGGATCCACAGAGGTTCTTGGTGGTATTTAGATCGCATTGGACAACGTCATTTATCATCCTATCATTTTCGAGTTTGAGGACGTCTTTCCAGAGGATTTGTCCGGACTACCTCTCGATAGAGATGTGGAATTCTCGATTGGATTGACCCTAGGAACTGCACCCATAGGGTCGTATCTTTACAGATTGACGAAAAAGGAGATGGATGAGCTGAAGGTGCAGTTGAAGGAGTTAGAAAAGAAAGGTTTCATCTGACCGAGTGCATCACCCTAGGGATCCCCTGTATTATTTGTACCCAAGAAGGATGGGTCAGTATGCATGTGCATTTACTACAGGGCCTTGAATGCTGTGACTGTGAAGAATAATTACCCTCTTCCATGCATTGAAGACTTATTTGATCAGCTTAGTGGATCTGAGGTATTCTCGAAGATAGATTTGAGATCAAGATATCACCTGGTGAAGGTGTGAAATAAGGACATTCTGAAGACCATATTCAGGACGAGATATGGATACTACGAGTTTTTGGTCATGCCATTTTGATTGACCAATTGTCCAGCTGTCTTTATAGACTTATTGAATCTAGTCTTCCATTATTATTTGGACTAGTTCGTGGTTGTCTTCATTGATGACATCCTTGTCATTTCAAAGAGCCACGAGGAGCATGAGAAGTGTCTGCAGATTATCTTAGAGACATTGAGGAGAGAGCGGTTGTACGCGAAGCTCAGCAAAAGCGAGTTCTTCTTGGATAAGATCTCTTTTCTTGGGCATGTCGTCACTGGAGATGGTATTTTAGTTGATACAAAGAAAATCTCGACAGTTTAGACATGTCCAATTCCTAATTCGGCATCGGAGGTGAGGAGTTTCCTTGGACTTAGAGGATATTCTCGTCAGTTCGTGGAAAACTTCTTCAGGATAGCAGAGCCTATGAATCGGTTGACGTGCAAGAACCGAGAGTTCATATGGACGGATGAGTATAAAGTCGCTTTTGAGGAGTTGAAGAAGAGAATGACCACAACACCAGTGTTGACCATTCTATCAGGATCATGAGGCTACTTGATCTATAGCGACGCATCAGAAAGAGGCTTGGGGTGCGTATTGATGCAGCATGGCAAGGGGATTGTGTATGCATTTAGATAGTTGAGAGTACATGAGAAGAATTATCCAACTCATAACTTGGAGCTTATAGCCGTTATTTTTGCCTAGTAGCTATGGAGACATTAATTATATGGGGAACGAGTAAAGATCTATACTGACCGAAAGAGCCTCGAGTATGTCTTTACGCAGAAGGATTTGAATATGAGGCAACACCGGTGGCTTGAGTTGATGAAGGACTTAGAGATAGAGCTGTATTATCACCCAGGCAAGGCTAACATGGTAGAAGATGCGTTATTAAAGGTATCACTGTGGCATAGATATGACATAAATAGAGCATGGGGTAGGGAGAACAACAAATAGGCATATGGGCTTCTTTATACTTTCCCTTTTGTAACCCGTACGCTCCGCCGAAGATGCGTAGTCAGATGATCCTTATGTTATATTATTTACTTGTGGCCTCTGAGGATCAAAAGATGCTACGCGTTTTAGGATACTGATCCTCCGAGAGAGTCACGCCAATCCCATTTTTAGCCAGCTATCACATGCATTTGAAAGTTGCTCTCAAAAGTGTATTTCACATAGACGGCTAGGCGACCCTTTAGATGTTTATTTTTAGTACTTTATTGGCATACTTTTACGTATCTTGTTACATCCCTCTGAGGACCTGATCGCTTTCATGGTATAGACGAGCAAAATTATTTTCAGGAGTATGGACCTGGGCTTGACATATCATTCTCTATTGATGAGGTCTTACCTTATGAGTACCAGTGATTACTTCATTGTTGATGGATCCTTAGCTGTTGTTTCTTCATTGACATTTATTTCATATTAGAATTTTGATCTCCTCTATCATTTTAGTTTTTGATATAGTCGATGGGTAGTGGATTTGTCTCCACCCGACTATTATTCTTTTAATACTTTGTACTTGAGACATTTAGCTATTTAGTTTGATATTCCTTTACTTGTGCTTGTGGATGAGATATAAATGCATGTGACTTATGTTGATAATATATGAACCACTTATGAATTAATATTCATATTACATCGTACGTATGTGTTATGATTTTCCAATATATTGGAGTTATCATATACATACGGCTGGCATGCTATGTATTTTTAGTCTTCGACTACTGTGTCAGACTGTCAATTGTCAAGTTTGTCACAATTAATGCTTTAATGAATGGTGGCATTGTAGGCCAATGTGTTGTGTTGGATAATCAGTGAGCAGAGTACGTTATTGAGACAGAGCATATAGAATACGCTATTGAAGTAAAGCACATGGAGTATGCCACTATTTTATTGTTTGTAGTTTAAATGGTACTACGCCACTACTTCAACTGAACTTGGGTCTAATCATCCTTTGGAGGCATATTTTTTGTTGTTCTACAAGACCCCTTCAAAGTTTACCAATTGTCTCAAAGA